>JAQIWG010007192.1:0-12560 GCA_034695025.1 Chamaedrilus cognettii
GCTCCCGTCCCCCCCCCCCCCCCCCATCCTGAATTCCTTCTCCCATGCGCCCCCTCCCCCCGAGCGCCGGTCCCCGATCGCAGTGTCAAGACAGAAGGAAATGACTGCGCGAATGTTTTAGAGCTCCTGCAGTTGTTGACCCGCGGCGGTCGTGCGGCTCAGAGCGCCGACTGCCGCGCCGCTCTGGCGAGGGATTTATGTACTCGCCCCTCCGCGCCCCTTACAGGCGCGGCTCCCTCCCCTCCACCCCATCCCCCCCCTCCCCCAATCTCCTTCGTTCAACTTCGGGGCGTATTTCTCAGTAGGAAACGGTTGCGTGGTAAAAGGCGCATAGGCCTACAGACCTTCCAAGTGGAATTATAGTTTTGGTGATTGGAGGGAGGCGCTTTGATCTAGGAGCGGGGCGCTTTTATCTCCCAAAACCGTATGATGCTATGAGCGTCGATGTATGTAGACTAAGAATTTTTCTTCGGTGGGTGGAGGATCTGTGTCTAATATTTGTATCTGAACATCTGAATCAAATTCAATATCGACGCTGCGCTCGCTCGCTGCGGTGAGCGCGCGATTAAAGACCGAATGTAACCTTGTATACTGTGGCCGATGCGGGGCGTATACGCAGCAATCACATCGCAATCATTGAGCAGTGAGCAGCGAGCACGCTTCTTGAATGCTGTATCGAGAGTTAATACAACAGTAACCAAGGTCCTCTATTATCGTCCAGTCGGGTTGTCTATTGTACACGCCGTCTGCTGCAGCTTGATTAAGGTTTGATCGGCTTACAGCGCGTTGATAGGCCTCGTATGCGTGGGTTACATTGCATGTACCTCATACATGTATACAGCCGTGCTCTGGGAATCCGTGTACACTACCACAGCCTTGCTCTGGGAGTCCGTGTACACTACCACAGCCGTGCTCTGGGAGTCCTTGTACACTACCACAGCCTTGCTCTGGGAGTCCTTGTACACTACCACAGCCTTGCTCTGGGAGTCCTTGTACACTACCACAGCCGTGCTCTGGAAGTCCGTGAACGCAAACAATGCTGAGAATGTCTTGGCTAAGAATTTCTTTCAAGCGGGTTTGGACTGTCAACTAAATTAGGCCAATTTTAACAGTGTAATGCAAATATTTCTAACGCTACAAAAGTCTACACAGTTCATTATGCTGTGATATAATAGCGTTGTGTCCAACAATACCTATAGGACCTAACCGTCATTTTACGCTGATATTTTCTAGGACCTCACTATGCAGCAGCGCGACCTTTAAGCGTAAAGTCATTTTCGTGGATGTATTTTGTGCTTCGAGTGTTCCGTAGCGTAAGCGGCAACGCTCCTTCCCGTATGTTAGCTAACGATTAAGCTGACGTTTCCACATTTCGCCTATCGGTACAGCACAGCCACGCTCTTGCCCTCGACAAGTTTATAGTCAGTGGCGACAGCTACGGTCGTAGAAATCAGGCCTAGGCGTCGTTAAGCGTCGTTTCATTGCGTGCAGCGAACCCACTGAGTACTTGAAGTAAAGATCTACGCCCTGCAATAGGGCGCAGCCCGGGGTCAGATCTGTAACGTACATAGGCCATAAAGTGAGCAAGTTACTGCGGGCAGCGGGCTGTGTGCGGGTATGATCCTCATCGACTCAATAGTCGGCGAATAAACGCATTGCATGCTTCAGTAGGAGGGGGGGGGGGGTTTAATTCTTAGGGGTAGGAGAGCTTTTGAAACAAGCCTTGAACTGCTTTAAAGTCATATTCATCATTCATCCTGGTCAGTAATCTGCCGATGCTGGACGCGATCGCCATTACGGTACAGTGGAATAAAGTTCAAACGCCGTGGCGAAAGGTTTATCAGCGTAGTCCCTCGCGTGTAACGTGGAAATGAGCGCCGCGAAGTGATACCACATTGACTGCCGCATCACCTCTATTAGCATTGCGCGCGGTGGCGTCAAAGAGTTCCCACGCGGAGGCGGATGCAAACTTAACGAATACGGAGTCTGCATGGTGCAACATCAGTCTCCATTTCATATTGTTTCATTGTCAATTTTGTCAATACACACTAATTTTCATTGACAATGTGTGCATGACTACGCGTATTGTATGGCATGTATGCCCTTCAACTGTATATCGCTAGCCCAGAGAGATTCAAATGATTTCTGCACTACAAAAACACGAAATAAAGCACGAGATAATTGGATCATATATTAGCTTGTTGAGCCTGATTGTATGATTGTCATTGCCGGTGTCCCCCTGGCGTGTGCGATATCGGGCGGTATTTGGCTCAAGTGATCAATCAAGCTGAGTTAATTAGTCGAGTACCGTCGTCGTCCCAGCTATAACTGGCGCACGGAAAGGGCAAAGGCAAAGAGCGTTCTAACGCGGTCTGTAGACCATACAAATATTAAAGCATTAATAAGGGCATTACTTTCGACGCCTCTAAATTGGTTTCCGTTTAGTTATCGCAACAGATTGTTTTGACTTTCATTTGGTGTAATTGGTATTTTATTTGATTTTTCGACTTTTGGAGTTTAACTTCTTCATTCACGCAGTGTGTTTGCAAGCATTCAACAGTAGGCCTATAATTGATGCTTTCTCATCGGCAGCAGCTCAGCACGCAGGACTCGTGTAGTGACGTTCCATCGAATGCAGCGTGACTAGTGACCAGTGTAGCGGCGGTCTGGACGTTGATCATGATCAGTGTAGCGGCGGTCTGAACGTTGACCGACTGGGATGAGCAGGAGCAAACATTGAGCTTCGAAGCTTCGATACACATTCCGCCCAATCATTCTAGATCCCACATGCACCGCTGTCTATACGCACGCTCGCTGCACGCATTCCAATGTAGAGGAAGACGGTCGCTTTGCGGACTGAACACGGACCTTTACGCTTGAAGCATCGCGACATATAGGCTAGCATCGTCTGCTGGCGGCTCAATAAGCCGTCTTATTCGGAATAAAGTTTTTTCTCTTTCTTAATTGCTTCAATAACGTCATTGAAGTCTGACGCGAAGCACGCAAACTGGTTTGAATTGATAGCATTAGCGTTGTGTCATCTTTATTCGAACTGGTCCACGGCATCAGGCTCGAAATGTCTGATTTGTCCCAGTAGCCTACGTGTTTTCGGCGCATCATGATAGCGTTACTCGCATAATTGTGTTATTTTCCACGATATCCAAGCTACATGTTCAACAACTTCAGTTGGTATCACAGCGATCATGACGACATGCATGTAGCTTCAGCTCATAGAACACAACTCAGTTCTCATTGCATGCGGTCAGTTTCAAACAGACAGCCGCACAGCACTCGCTATTGTTCACAAACGAGTCGAAGATTCTCTTTTCTGACGTCTCGCGAGCGGAAGTCACGCAAGATTACCGCGACTGTCACTAAAAGCGAATCGACGCGAAACCGATCGTCCTTCGGCCGTGAAACCTTTGACACGGTTCACCGGGTGCGTTACTTGGTCGGTATCGACTTCGTTTGAATCGTTTGTGGTCGAGTCAACACTATTTCACACTGATCGCGGCCTAGCGGCGCCTCCCATCTTTGATCTGCACCACGTCTTGTATTCGCGGGAAGTGTTGGAGGCGTTGCTGACTATTACACAGTGTCACACCGGAACACGCTTGGCTTGCAGTAACAGTGTGTGAATGGCTTTCACGAGCAAGGACGTCTTTAATCTTTCGTTTTAGACATCTTCAAAAAGCGACGGTATGCAATTCAAAATAGATGATAAATACCTCTACTCAAATGACAGCGGAGATGAATCAGCCATCTACATTATGTATAGTGGAAGAAGTATCCAGTTGGAAGCCTTCTCTGTTTACTCGATATTTCCTAAGACTGATTTGTTCAGAAGTTCTCGCTCACGTCAGATTTAAATAATTTACGAGCGCAGAGATGCGCCGGTCGTCGACTACGTTTTATCTTCGCATTAACTGCAGCGTAGGCTGAGGCTACTGCACAGCGCACGACAAGCGCCCGATCATGCGCTGCGTGCGCAAAACTGCGCGTCTGTGACAACAATGCGCGGCGCACGACAAAGCCTACAGCGGGGGCGGGGGGGAGGTAGGCTTACGCCGCCGTGCTGTAGGCCTTGGTCACGAGTCTGGTTGATGATGTTCATCAGACCCCCAATCTTAAATCGCTGACGCCGCCAGTACGTTAGTGCCCCACGGTGCGGTAGTATAGGCTTATACATGTAAGCCTACCCGCGACTAACGGACGTCAACATCAATTATTGCGTCAAGTCAGCGACGACGTTTGGCGTAGAGGATGCGATTCAACACAGCGCATGCATACACTCTTGCCTTTGGACCTTTACAATGCATTAGAGGCCATTATATATAGATGTATTTTACGTATTGAGAGTTGAGAGTTGAGACAAAGAATGAAGCAGTTTAATCGTCAAGCATATGGGTCCTTATAGGACGCTCGCTGTAGGGCCACTCAACACGGAGCAGGGTTCCCGAACTGGGAGCCTAATTCCGTGATTGAAGGGTTCCGTAGCCTGTCATTAGCCTCTAATTGTTTACGTGAATCCACCGAAGAGCAGTCTGACCTAGCAGTCTGCACGCTACTTAAATAGAACCCGAGCGAAGTCAATGCGTAAACAGATTGCTCGTCAATCCCTGAAGCTCTCGAATCGCTTGGTTCGCATTATGTCCTGGCAGAGACTTACAGGCCTGATGCAGCTTGTTCTGTGACATAACGAATGTTCATCGCAATAATGATAGCATGATTATGTTGTTTGTTAGAGTATGTACAGGGATATGTTTAATCCCTATTTACCCTCTTGATCGGAGCAAGTATGTCCAACGAATGTCACGTGACCTGCACTACATGCAATACGCTGCGTGCAGGGTACGGTCACATCGCGCCCAAGACAGAGTGGGGCCGCGTGGTGACGATGCTCTACGCGATCATAGGCATCCCGCTCACGCTCCTCACCATCACCAACCTGGGGTCCTTCATGGCCACGGCCTTCCGCTTCGTCTACAAGAACATCATCTGCGGGCTCTTCTGCATCTGTTGCACGCCCGCGGGGCAGCGGGGGAGGGGCAGGGGCCGGGGCAGGGCGCGGGGCCGCAGCAGGCCCCCAGAGCTCATCGCGTCCTCGGCGGAGCCGCTCCAGGATGAGGTGTCCTACTAGTTCAGTTTTAAATATTTTGTCAAGTTTTCTGATACGCTATAGCCTACGTTCAAGTTAAGTACGAATATTTAAATATAATTTGTTGGTTGTTTGTCAGTTATATTTCTCTCGCCCGCTGCCTTTCTTTCATTTCTTTGCATTTCTACTCCCTCCCCTATAACATCATGCTTTACAATGCCTATTATTTTTCAAAATCCTGTGCGCACCCCCGTGTTCCTGGCTTTCAGGTGATATGGATCAATGGGGGAGGGGCAGGGGGAAAGGGCGTCCAGCGCACAGACTCCTCCTCCACGCGAGGGGGGGAGCCCCGCCCCCGCGCCAGGCGGCGCCAGGGGGGAGACGCCCCCTCCTACCCCCCCTACTCGGACCACGGCCCCGAGGCAGACACGTGGCGCGAGCGACTGCGGCGGACTTTCTCTACAGACGACATCAAGTCGGTCACCGTGCCGATCTTTGTCAGCCTCCTCCTCATCACCGGCTACATCGCCCTGGGAGCCTTGCTCTTCATGCTGTGGGAGACAGAGTGGAACTACCTGATCGGCTGCTACTTCTGCTTCATAACGCTCTCTACGATAGGGTTCGGGGACTACGTGCCGGGCACAAGCATGGACGCGTGGAACTCACAGGAGAAGCTTGTCCTCTGCGCGCTCTACCTGCTCGTGGGACTGGCGCTCATCGCGATGTGCTTCGATCTGATGCAGGAGCAGGCGCGGGCCAACTTCAAGGCGCTCGGACGCAAGCTGGGCTTGTTGAGTGACCAGCTGCAGGAGTGACCCGCACTGGGCTTGTTGCGTGACCAGCTGCAGGAGTGACGCAAACTGGGCCTGCTTATAGTGACACGTGCAGGAGTGATCTGACAGAGTCTATAGATACGGGTGCGGCAGCCATGTCTAGCCTATATAGTCCCTCTGAGATTGATGGAACGCGATTGAGGGAACCGTTATCGTTTGATGCGGGCCATATAGCGTAGCATCTGTAGTGGGTCTACAAGACTAGGCTTATCAACTTACGATTTTGACCGCTACTAGGCCTACAACTTAGTCATAATTATAATTATTGAAGCGTATCGTGATCTGCCTCCCTGTAGTTTGACACTCCCGCCCTAGTCCCATGCATCACATCTTATCGCCTCTGCAGCGCGGTGTATATACCGAGAGTATACGGAGTACTCCGGCTGTGATTGTAAAGGGCGTATCGGCGTATCAGCATCAGTTGGCAGACATTAACTATGACTAATGGATAGAGCCGCAACCAGAGATCTCGTAACACCGCCGCATCGATCACCAGATAAGATTTCATTCTACGGAATGTCGCGGAAAGCGCTTATTTTCATCGTTCGCGTGATTTCATCCTTTATCTGGAAAAGCAATATTGTTCTTTCGAAATTAGATAAAGTTCCTATAATAATAACACCAATGGGCCGAGCGTTGTTGTCAATTGTATAAAGTTACAAGTGTTACGATGCAGCCTACAGAATGATGATAGGCTGTTAGATCTCACAGCCATCCTGTGTGCGGATCCACTGCTGCCGCACGAAGAGATGTTTCTAAGGATGATTTAACCATTGGGTTAAATGACGAACAACAGGGCTCTTGTTTTTCAGGCTGCAACATGTCAAATATTAGGGAGTCATTTAAAGCGGGTACTGGTTAGAATATGATGCAGGCCTCGCTCCACGCATGAGTGCGTCTGGTTCGTGTCTGTAGTCTCTCATCCATCACAGCCTGTCATCTTGTTATCGTCTTACGTCGTCTCGACACGCAGTCTATACGCCTGTAAGGACTGCCTACACCGCGTGCCGCCACTGTCCAGTAGGGTCGCCAACGATGTGAACCTTATGCGACTTCTTCTTCACAACTTTTTTTGTTTTATGCCTAGTTATTAGCTTGTCTGACAAAACTGAGGATGATTAATTGTTATTGCGAGCGCATAGCAATTAGAATATAGTAACAAAGCGCGATAACAAACATTTTAACTAGGTCTCCGATGACGTCATTAAACGCATCGCTATTCTTTATTAACTAACAGACAAAACGCTTCGGTACAAAACAATGATATTCGAGGAGCGGACTACTGCAATAAGCGTACATGTAGGAGTGATTGATTGGAGTAAGGAGTTAGCATTGATGAGCACTGGAGCGTGAACGCATGACGTACATGAAGTAATGATCAAAAAACTTACGGAAAAAAGTGAACATAATAATGTCAGCTTAATGCACAAATAACGATATAATTTTGAAAAAATAAACAATAAAATAAATATACGTGTAGATGAAGATTTTCATCTTTGTAGCTTCTTTAAAACCCGTTAAGACAGCTACTTGTAGATATCAATTATTGAAAAATAGTCCTACAACTGATTTAAAGACGTTGAAAACAGTTCTTAAAACACATTTTATGCAGTATAGACGGCAAAGACAAGATTTAAGGTTTGAATGCACAATTTGAGACGTTTCTATTCAGAAATCATCCTGTGTTGAATATAAATATAATTAGACAGCATTAAGAACAATTAAACAACAATCTGATAACATTCGAATGAATGAAAATTAAGTTGAACGTTTTTAAAAAGCGACATATTAAATCCAGACATTGTGGTTCGTAAAAAGAAATTCTGTAAAACATGAAATTTTCTCGTGCATGTCATTTTGGCACATTTAGCGAATTGGCAAAACATTTTACTATTAGATGCATCTAAAGAAAGCGGCAGAAGCTATCTATAAGGGGCAGTCCTCAAAAACGCGAAGATTAAGTGCAGAAATTTCCTCAAAGCCAAAACCGTCGAAATAACAAGCAGCAAAATTTAATCTTTGACAGTATCTTCACATTTATTATTAATCTAAAACGCACTCGGTTTCAAAAAATAATACTGCCATAATTATTCTAGTAGACACCATTATATCTCACTCAATCGTCGCGGTCCAACAAATCCGTTTTCACACCACTATATCTCGTCCATACTCTCTCACTCAGTCCCCACACCATCCCCACATAGTGGCGCCACCATGTCCTGGCGACCATCTTGTTCATGTATTAGCTGCGCGCCCTTGGCCCAGCGCGCGTGTGTGCAGTCAGGCCAAGGACAGGCAGGGGGCTCCGTGCGCTCCACACTGACTGGCTGGTGGATGTCCGTCAGGGAGGAGCTTGTGCTCGGGGCAGCACTGCCACTAGACAGACTGCCCCAACTGCTGCAGTAAGAGCTCGCCTGCACAGCGCACACCCAGAGGCTGTAATGATATTGAAGGGTATCATTATCACGCACAAAATAGAGGTTGAAATAATTATTCAAATATATCATATAAAATATATCAATCTTTCATTTGTCATCGAAACATATCCAACAATGTCATTAATAAGAAAGAGGTTAATTTACAATACCACACGTCTAGATCAAACAACACGACACAGGGCTGGTATGCTTCAACTGGATGCACTCCACAAAGTCGTACGAGTCGAGGATATCAGTGCAATATAAATGACTATATCAAAGCCAATATGAAACTTCATTATTAGATATGAACAATACGTCTTCACAATCTACTGCTCTTATTATACAAATAAATAGGCATTAGGCAACTAAAAACAATTTTTTTTTATATCGAGAAGTGAAGACACGCAGACAGCTAGCATGAATAGATCAATGATGAACCGACCTGAGCCTCAGCACCGCCACTGTTGGTGTGCGGCGTGAGGCGGCTGGGAGAGGGCGGCAGAGAACATTCAACGCAGGATGACGTCATCATGGGAGAGGATGACGTCATCATGGGAGAGGATGACGTCATCAGGGCGGACGATGACGTCATCAGTGCTGTGAACAGTCGAGCAATAAGCCAAGACTCATCAAGGGGCACGGACTGAACCAGCAAATCAGAAGCAGCGAGAGGATTGAGGGACGATGTTGCAGCACAACTGAGTGAGGGATGAGGAGCATGATCGACTGTGAACACTGTAGGAGAACGACTGGACGCGCTGATGGAAGTGGATGGCCCCTGGAGCACACTGGTCCTTGTTTCCTGTAGCATTGTCACACATCTGTCGTCAACCGCTTGTGTGTCGTTGTACGTGTGAGGTGTTCCACACGTCGGACGTCTGGCAGGCGACGCACACAATGACACCGCTCCCCGCTGCTCTGCGGAACCAACGGAAAGGCGACTCTGAACGTCGTCACTAACATGAACACACCCCTCCACGCGCGACACGTCACAGCGCGCTGAGACACTCGGCGCTCTGGTGGCAACTGTCGACAAAGACAATGATGGCGCGTACGCTGCTGTCCCGCACTCAAACAGCGAATGTCCTGCGCCCTGCTCACTGCAGCCTGGCTCGCTTGAACCCGGCTCACATGAGCCCGGTTTGCTTGAGCCTGGCTCACTGCAGGCACCAGTCAGCAGTGCAGCACCACTGCGAGCAGGTGGGATGAACATTCTCTCGACGGGATCATTGCTCTGCACATCATCAGTGCTACATACTGGGCGTGGGTGGCACTGAGGATAGCACCTATGGGAACAAACCTCAATGAAGTGATTCTTGACAGCATCCTCTAGGACGAGGAGTCTGACAGGAGACGAGCACTGACGAAGGATAGTATCGATGAGAGCTGCGGCTCTAACCGTTAAAAACTGCTGAGCAACAGTAGTGTCATCCACAGTAGCAGTGTCATCAACAGCAGCAGTGTCATCAACAGCAGCAGTGTCATCAACAGTAGCAGTGTCATCAACAGTAGCAGTGTCATCAACAGTGGCCGTGTCATCAGCAGTGACAGTGTCATCAACAGTAGCAGTGTCATCAACAGTAGCAGTGTCATCAACAGTAGCAGTGTCATCAACAGCAGCAGTGTCATCAACAGCAGCAGTGTCATCAACAGTAGCAGTGTCATCAACAGCAGCCGTGTCATCAGCAGTGACAGTGTCATCAACAGTAGCAGTGTCATCAACAGTAGCAGTGTCATCAACAGTAGCAGTGTCATCAACAGTAGCAGTGTCATCAGGAGTGCTATTAGCGGGTGTCTGGGCAGTGCTAAACATACAATTATGAGAAAAGTCAGACGCAGCAGCCTCAACCAAGCTACTCTCCACCAGATCATTGTCCAGCTCAGCGACAGCGGGCGCACAAGAGCTAGATTCGCTGCCCCTCATCTGTTCCACCACTGAGAGGCAGGCGACAGGCTTCCTCCCTTCTCTCACACTACAACATGCATCAACTCTCACTCCAGCACTGCTCGCCGTTTCCTTAACTTGCATGCGCTTCATAGCATCGCCATCACCCGACCCACTTCTATCATTCATCGCTCCATCACCCGACCCACTTCTATTATTCATCGGACCATCACTCGACCCACTTCTATTATTTATCGGACCATCACCTGACCCACTTTCATTATTCATTAGAACTTTATCCAATCCACTTTCATCTTTAATCGCAACCCCATCAACTGACCCACTTCCATCCTCCATCGCCCCATCACCCGACCTACTTCCATCTTGCCTGCATCTCTGGTGTAAATCGCGCGGCAAAGGAAGTGTGACTGTCGATGAACACCTCTCTACACTCAATCTGGATCTTTTAGCCGCTGGAGGCGACGCAGCTGATAATGTCAGGTCTTCAGGGCATAGGCCGGCATGCAGCAAGGTCCTTTTACGCTCAGCCACAGGCTGCGTGCCAGGGTTACACTGCTGATGCAAGGGCCTTCTCATTTCAGGGCTATGGGGCCCATGCTGCTGCAAGGGGCCCATGCTAGGGCCACGCTGCTGCTGCAGGGGCCTCATGCTAGAGCCACGCTGCTGCTGCTGCAGAGGCCTCACGCTGCTGTGCTGCTGCCTCGACCCTTGATGCAAGGGCCTCGAGACAGGATTAGCAGACAAGCCCGGCTCCACCCCCGTAGCAGTGCGCCCGGGTGGCATCCCGACCCCCCCCCACGACCCCCAACTCCCCCCCCCTGACTGACTGTCACTGAGCACCTCGACATCATCATCAGGATCCAGGTCCACAACTTCAGTGTCAGTCAAGTCAGCGACGTCCTGCGGCGCTTGCCCCTCGCATACAGCGTCCTCATTACTCGAATGATTCATATCCGAGTCACTCGAATCTAGGTCAACGACCTCGCACGAATCATTAGACTCGCCGTCCTCCGGGGGGTCAAGGTCTATCATATCCTTTATGACTCTGAACGGCGCGCGTTCCCTCCCATTGGTCCCTTCAGTCGGCGCAGTTCTAATAGAGTCCGGGGTAGAAGACGAGGCGTCAAAGACGTTGTCAAAGTTGGTGAGGAATATTTCCCGTTCGTCGATCGTGAGGACGAGGGTGCCCTGGACGCGCAGCGTCGTGTGGGGAAAGAGCTTGGAGCAGAGGCCGCGCACAGCGCGCCTCAAGCGCTCCGACCTCCAGTCACTGCCGGACATCGTGGGACTAAATCCGATGTTAGTGGATAGTCGGTAACGAGCAGCTAGACGCATGGGTCTAATAGCGCGGCATGCTGTTACTGGAAACAGTCTAGCTGCTCATTGTAGCATCGAAATGCAGCCGCTGATACCAATTGCGCGCTCTGCAAGAAACAAGGCAAGATATGGAGTTAGTAGCAATTCTAGAGGCACCGTACGAATGTTTTAAAATGCAAAATTCAAAAGTCACAACCAAAACCAACTCTACACTAATCCTAACATCGCCCAATTTTGATTAGGCCTACAAAATTCAATATATTAATCGTATGATCATGTAATAATAGCAAAATGTCAAGCACCTGAAATCACTGTTATGCTTAAAACGAGCTTTAAGAAAAATTTAAGAAACCAACGTAAATTTCAACCAATTATGTTCGTGAACAGCTTAAAACCTACATTACCTGACCCTACAGATCAGTGACCCCAACTTGTATTGAGCGTCGAGCGATAATAGAGCGTAAATGCTCGATGTAAACAAACACTGGCGGGCTGTCTACAGACAGAACTCGCTCATCACCAATCCATCGTCTGATTTTTATTTAAAGGCCTACGTAAATTATATTTATTTTAATTTTTTATTTGTGTTATTTTATTCCGCATGATATTTGAAAATTAATCTTTTGCATCGCTATTATGCCCTGCGGCTTCTGGGAATTATTCCCAAAGCGACAAAAGTGTAACATCAACAATAATCAACTAATTTGTTCGAGTCCTATGACAATACTAAACGTATTACATACTACAGGGTGGCGCAAAAAAAGTGGGACCCTCTTGTGTAATTGAAAATAATAATATTTTTTGTAAGTTTTTATTCTGAAAAAACTTGTAAATTGTTGCAAAATTTTATTTTATATAAAATCATAAATCAAATTCAATATGTCTTCCTCGATTTTCGACAACTTTTTGTAATCGTCTGCGCCACTCGTCAATGCTCCTGTTTATAAACCGTTGAGACAAATTTTGCCACTCTTCAACAATGGCCA
>JAQIWG010007193.1:0-12559 GCA_034695025.1 Chamaedrilus cognettii
CAGACGCTTATTTGCGTTCGTGCAGTGAGTTAATCTACGTTTTCATAGATCAACTCATATTTTAGACGCTAACTTACTTGCTGTTAAACTGCTCTACGTGTAAACTGCTTCAGCATAAACTAATAATTTAGGCACTGAGACACCATTGCGCAGTCAGTTAATCTACTTTTGATCCGCATTTACGGGTAGTTAAGCTGCGTTTGGTCATTGCGTCGCATGTAATTGGGTAAACCAGTGGAACGCATGTCGCCGGTGCCATACCGTTGTGGTTGCAAACAATGTTTATGTGTAGCACGTAACCCACTTTGATAATAATTACGAAAACTTTCCAATCATAATGCAAATTTTAAAACAGCGCGGGGGAAATAATGGAAACATAAAACACATCACATATACAATTGGCTCTTTAACCGAGCCCCCAGTGCATACCTACCTCATCGCGACTGAGTTCGGGACCGCCGCCGCCGCCGCCGCCGCCGCTGCCGCCGTCGCTGCCGCCGCCAAGTAGTCATCGCGACGCAGTCGCACAAAAATCCATCCCGATGACCGAAGTAAATTCAAGGATGCTAAAGCTATTTTCAACGCGATAATATCCTACATGTCGGAGCCTACTAATTCGAAAACTCATAATACCAAGCGTACATAATACACCGCCCATCTCACAGTGCTCGTTGCTCATTGGCTCTTGTTCTGCATCGCCTAATATCGCAAGCTAAAACTAAATATATGCCTACCGCGCATTCAACGATAAGTTTGCTGATAAAAGTTATGGGGAGAAGAAGGGGCGCTGAGCGGAGTTAATTAGTCGCACACCTCTACGACCGCCGCGCAGCGCCGCCGCGCACAGCGCGGCTGACCTCACGCGATCCCGTCGACTTCCGCCGACCTCACCAGAGGACACCCCAATGAGGGGTAAGGGGAGGCACCATCAATCAAAATTAATACACGATAGTACTATAATACACTATAGTACTGTAGTACAACCCCAAATTTGAAAAACACCTGTGCTCGCGCGACCCCCGGTCGCTACACACCCCAAATGACGGGTAAAAGGAGGCAACTAACACCACCAATTCCAAAATTAATATACTATAATACCATTGTAGGCCTATTGCACCCTAATTTGAAAAAAACCCAACACCCATCCATCAATCACACGTCAATCACCCAACCCACTAACCATGCCCACCCGACAGTCACGTGCTCAAATGGAGCCTCCTGATTGGTCCGTCGTCTCGTAGCCTCCTTCCACTTCTACTCACCTATATGACGGATTTATGTAATTATATGACAACATGCATGTTTAACACTTCACTTGCACTTGTGTGTTATCCATACGGAAAGAACTTATATGACACTTTCATGTAAGTATAAGTTTCAATGTAAGTGGTTGTAGGTACATGTAAGTTGGTTGTGTGGACATGCATGCAGCACCTCCTACATGCAATGAAACCACACAACCAACTTACAATGTATGTCTCAATGCATGTAGAAGGTGCTGCATGCATGTCCAGTCCACACAACCAACTTACATGTACCTATAACCACTTACATTGAAACTTATACTTGCATGTAAGTGTCATATAAGTTCTTTCCGTATGGGTAACACAAAGCGAAAATAACTAAATACAGCAAATTATGAATGGTGCGTCTTCTTCTTCTTCACTGTTCTGCCACATGGCAGGTCTTTGGTGTCTGAACCTCCCGCCCTAACCGATCGTCGGCCCTCCACTTCATTTCTGCTTACGATTCCTTCTCCGATCAGTCCTCTATCATCCCAATGTACACCGTGGCTCAAAAGTAAAGGACACGAGTAATTTCTTCAATAACTACGGAACGCAATAAGCGTTGTCAATGAAATTTCAACCACAATAACTTTGCTGCATATATCTGCCGAATTTTATTGAATTTCATCCAATGGTTATAAAGATATGAGTAGTCAAAGTTGACCTACAAAAAAATGCTTCTACCAAGCTGGGAAAATGCATAATTGCTATTTGCACCTCTTGTGCAAGGCAGTATATTGTTCACGCCGCTGCATATCTTTGTGATAACAGGAGAATGTTTCTATTTTGCTTACTTTTCGGCTGTTCTATGCTTTTGGTGTTTGACAGTGGTCTTTTTGTGAGACGTTTTCGTTACGTTTTCGTTACGTTTTCGTTACGTTTTCGTTACGTTTTCGTTATAAAGCTAAATTGTGATAATGGCCTGCGCGCCGCTTTGACGCTCAGCGCTTTTAAGATATTCTTCTTATAATACCACGCTATCGTTTTACCTTGTAATAATACTTTCCATCGTTTTACTTGCATGATGGAATCAAATTTTGCTTAGACTTGAAGTGTACATTCCCGAATACTAAGAAATACTGAATTTTAATATAAAAGGAGTCATTTCATTAAATTGCTGATGCAAACGGCAATTGAGCACTTTCTCAGCTTGGTTGACGTGTTTTTTTGTAGGTCGACTTTGACTACTCGTATCTTTTTAACCGCTCTATGCAATTCAATGCAAAGTGGCAGAAATACGAAGCAATGATCCAAGTTAATGTGGTAAAAATTTAATTGACAACGCTTATTGCGTTCCGTAGTTATTGAAGAAATTTATTGGGTCCTTTACTTTTGAGCCACGGTGTATATTATGTTTTGCATTTATTATGCTTACTTAGTTAAGCAGCACAATCACGAGCTCTTCCCCAGAAAAGTATTCTAAAACACAGTTTAACAGTACTATTCGCAAGACCTAAGTCAACATGAATACCTCAACGCAGGAAAATAGCAGGGTAGCCCAGGTTACGTTACAAGTTACTAAGAATTCCTAGGAGCTCAGCAAAGGCGTTCACTTTTCACGGTCCAGCGCACGAATGTTAAGAGTTCGCTACAAGAACGATAACGACCCTCTGCAGGCTGGGGAACAAGGACTTGGCTAGCAACCCAGAGCTCCCAGGGAGAGGCATTAGAGGCGACTAAGAAAGGAGGAGCGGTTCTTGCCGGCTCTCTTACACGGAACCGGACTGTATAATTATAGTCTTTGTGCTACACACTGTCTCTAAACTACAAAAAGAAAACCTGACAATGCCCCTCAGCAACCAGCAACTAGCAGCCGAGCTCACAGCTGTACTAGCTGCTAGCAGAGGCGCTAGGCCTACCCAGAGGGTAGTGAAGGAATATTGATCCAAGGGGAATTATTCCGTCACAGTGTAGATTTGAGTTCCTTCATTTATTCGTACATTCCTACATTTCATCTTTCTTCCATCTTTTTTATCATCTACGGCTTCTTAACCGCGTTACTTTCTTTATAACCAATATTGTTCTCTGCGTCTTCAGTATTCACTTCCTTCAAATCCTTCGATCTATCGTCCACGCTTCTACCCCCCGCGTGGATTCCTTCACTTTCTCCTCTATCTCTCTCTGAAAGGTTACTCTGTTTGATTCCACATTTTGTAGTGTCCCACTTCCTCCTGTTCTTGCGGCATTTCTTCATTTTGTTTAATTTGACTCTTGCTTTCATTATTTTATATTATTTTATCAAATTGTGATACGCGTCTGCATCCGTTCCCGGCTGCTTATCGTCAATCACCTACAGGGTGAAGCTAAAGCCTACTTCCGCCTGACACGCTACTTAGCCTTCCTTGTGGCCGTTAATTAGAGCATTAGGCCAGTGGCTAAGTATCAACAATGCTTCACGCTGATGTCCAATGCTGGTGTAGCGCATGTTGTGTTCTGCACCAGAAGCTGCATGTGACATACAAACGCATCCTTGTTGTTTTTTTCCAGTTTCTAATCAGGTATTATATTTGTCAAATAGTGAGAAATATTTTGTTAGTTAGCATTAAGCTAAACAATCACTCACTTTAAATGTAAAATGTGCAATATTTGATGAAGATGAAGCTTATTTTTCAAAGACGAATAATTTTATTTGACCCAAATCGTCACTATACAACCAAGTCTCGGACAGCGATGAATAAATTTGCTAAACTGAGTCCAAGACAATCTCTCAAATTTCAAGCAATCTCTCAAATTTCATTGAAATGTGTTTAATATATCATAATTAAATTATGATTAACAGCGCTTGTAGCGGCTGGTTTGCATATTTGAAGCATGGGGCTATACTAGGGATACTTTAATTTTGGACTTCTGCATCGCTAGTAAACCTACTTCTATCACTGCTTCTGAGGCGGCTAGTGGCTGATGCTGGTACAGCCTAAGCTTACAGCTACAGCACGCTCATCAGCAGCGAGATACTTGTGAAATTGTGGAAAAATAGTATCCCCGTGTTACGTCCAGTAGGCTTCACACAGAGTGCTTTCAATAGATCTTCAGATTGCTTTTTGTTTTTTGTAGTTTATTGACCGTGTGTAGCACACAAGGGCTATATGCAGTCCGGTTCTGTGCAAGAGAGCCGGCACAGAACCGCTCCCCATTTTCTTTAGTCGCCTTTTACGACAAGCTCGGGGAGCTCTGGGCTGCAGGTCAATTCTTTGTTCTCCAACCTGCAGGGGTAAGATGTTCAGAAATATTGTACTTAATATTGAAGTACGGTAACGCCAGTCATGTGCAGATCTCAAAATAACAGATTGGTATAAAAAATAATTAAGTGTAGGCTGCTGTTATACAAAAGAAAGATGTTTATAGACTAATCTAATAACATCAATAATTGCATTTATCTTTGAAATTGAGTGCAATTTACTCGTAACAAAAATATTATCATTAGACCATAAGCAAGTGATTATTTCAGTATTGGAAAGGTGTTTGGCTCACTAGGCCTCGTGTAATGCTAGGTCAGACGTAATCCTTGGCTGTTACATATATTAAACGTTAATTAGTCCAGCTTTTGACCAAGTGGGCTATGTTAAGTTAAGCTAGTGTTCTACTTCTGCTGCAGTCCATAACAGCGTGGTGTTGGCTGGATTGTAACCCGCTGCAGCCGCTTCGCGCTGCTTTGGCTAGCGACAACCCCGAGAAAGTCAGTACCTCTGTGTCGTGATGTGTGTGTGTGAAGCTGGCAATAGGATACACGATCTCTGGACTTCAGCGCGAAGACAGACAGGCTAGGCTAGGTAGCGTGTTAGGCTGGCGTAGGCCGTGGCTTTTACCGTATAGGGTGCTGACGATACGCGACCGGATGAATTGTCATGGATCGTGCATGGGGCATGTATAGATGGAAGTTTACGTAGGCCTACGTGTATCTTGAAAAAGTTGAGTGTCATCACAGTATTCGCCATTAATCATTAACGTTATTATTTTTTGTATGTTTTTTATTTGACATTAATCTCTTTGAAATTTTATTACTTTCGATGATGTCACACCTTGATGCATTAATAGTTATATACATTATTATACATAGAATATCTATCGCTCCTGTGAAGTGCGATGCTAATGCGGATGTCTAATGCGATGCTATAGTACTTGAGAGTAAAGAATAGGGTATGGTAGTTACAGTTTGAATTTTCTAAAATTGCTGAAATGCTTCAGTGCATGCTTTAAAACACGAAGCATGGGCATCCATAAAATTTTAAGTTGCGCTGATAGAGTGCAATGGAGCCTGCACAGCCCACTAACATCAATAGGCCTACTAAGTCCCGTACAGCCGATTCAGGTGAAACACGTCACAAAACGTCTGGGAGCTACTACAACCAGGTCACGAGCAGGTGAGACAGCTGAAGAACGCCAGAAGCACATAGACGTCACGAAAGTTACCCGTGCTAAGTCGCGAGTAGCTGAGACAGTTGAAAAGCGCCAGAAGAGCCTAGATGCCAAAAGACGTTGCATGCGCTAAATCGCGAGCAGTTAAGACAGCTGAAGAACGCCAGAAGCGCCAAGAAGCCAAGAATGATGCCTGTCGCGAGTAGTTGAGACAGCTAATGAACATCAGAAACGTCTTGAAGCTGCGAGGGCTGTTGAAAAATGTTTCCGTGCACCTGAAAGCAGTGAACAACGTCAACGCCGTGACTACGCAAAAATTTCCAAGGGATGCAAGTCCCGTCCTATTGCCATCGATAGTAACTGTGATGTAGCTATTGGGCCGCCTCAGTTGACGACAACGCGCTGATAATCCACGAACGTCGTTTGGAACATGAACGCCACAGTCTCCAGAGTCACTCCTAGCTTAAGGTAGTTTACGTACACAATGAAAACGTCTACCAACCAGATTTGATTCATCACACCCTGCGAAGCCTGCACACCACAGAAAACGTCTGCATGTATTGCAAGGCCCTACGCTGGACTGAAGAGCGTGTCAGATCCTGCTGCGGCAACGGCAAAATAGCGATATTTGCCATTCCTTTGTTGCCAGTCGCTATGTTACAAATCTCCATGCAAACACTGAATTTTTTGAAAACATTAGAAAACATAACAATGCGCTATCCTTGAATCACTCGGAATGAATCAAGAATTAGTGCGTCTGTGATTAGCCCAGTAGTTACGGTACAAAGAAAACTCTACCACTAAATTTGAACGCTCCTGCCAACTGATGAGATGTTCAGAGCCGACCATGCGCATCAGGCCTGAAAGACGTTTAGTAGGCCCTGAGCGCTGGCATTGTCTGCTGCAATGATAGCCGCGTCGTCTGCGAATTGTAACCAGGCTCGCTGTTGACGGCTTTGTTTGGGACCCCATGAGAAGCCGAGTTTACGGTTGACAGGTTGGTCAAGGGTAAACATCAGTGTATTGTAATACAGATTGAAGAGGACTTACGGGGTCGCCCCGTAGAACGCCACGTTCATCGCGGATGGGTTGTTTCGTCTGTCTATTCATGGAGACAGCGATGTAGTTATAGCTATATATATTTTGGAATATTTAGATGAATTCGGAAGGGACGTGGTGACATTTCAGAGTGGTTGAACTTAGCTTATGATGCCCCTCCTCGAACGCGTTTCTGAGATCAAGCAACGCCACCGTTATGCTACGCTGCTCGCCGTTCTGAGTACGTGCGCCAACATTTCCGTGTGCTCCGAAACACCGCCTATTCCACTCCATAAGCCCTTTTACAAATTTCTGTCAATGTTGTTATTTTTTATCGGTAAGTCATATAACGATGACGCGTAGACCGATGCAAAAATCTTGTACCAAACAGGTTGCAAGGTAATCGGACAAAAGTCAGCTGGGTCTGCTGTATCGCCTTTTTAAAAATTAGGATTGAGACCCCCCTTCTCCAAATCGGTGGCACGGCCCTGCTTGTCCAGCACTGAGTAATTATGCGATGCAGTGGAGTGCGCAGGATCGGACGGTTCTTCAATATTATGACAGACATCTGGTCTAGCGGGCAAGCAGACGAGCTAGATTTACATTTATTTATAGCCCTGGCTACAGCTTGATAAGTAGGCGGGAAAATAGCAGGCGCGGAGGGTGGTGGGGCCACTGTTGGAATCCAACTGGGCAACTCAAATTTTGTAGCTTCGAAGTTTCTCTAAAATAATTAAAGCAATCAGTGAGATCGAATGATGGAACACGGTTGGTTGCAGTATCGAAAATTTTGCGACAGATGAATCAAAATTTGTTTTTCAGATCACGATCTAGATGTGCGTTTTCTCTAATATTTAGATCAATTTTATTGGCCAGCCTTGATCTGATCAGCGCACTGACGCAACGCACTTCAGAAGCGTCTGATGACTGGGGAGCCCTTTTCAGAGCTCTGAGAGAACGTTGGAGGGATTTTAATTGCGCGGTCAGTGTACCTGGTGGCGAAGCCATGATTTGCATCAGGGGGTGTCGTGCGGCAAGTGTCCTCAAAATAGTTGTAAACGATATCCTGCGCTTGTGTTACGAACGAATCGAGGTCCGGTATTGTTCCCGAAAGTTGAGCGATGAATCAAGCGTTGAAGAAGTTGTTGGCCTCCTCCCAGCGAGATTTGGTCTTAGAGAGTTTACGCCTGGCTTGATTAACCAGGAGTTGAGCGGTGGGGAAGAGAATGGCGATGGAGGTTAATCGGCGACCGCAGGGGGTGACGAGGGGTGCGAGTGAGAGGTGGTCGGGTCAAGGTGGTCGCCGTGAACAAGACTTTTGAAGAATCCGCACGAGCGCTGGTTAGCCTTCAGCCCCCTCCTGCCCTTGCACTCTCGACCGCAGGGGCATTGAACTTAACTCCTTCGGATGAACGTAAACTCCTTCCGATGCGGGTGGAAGGATGGGGGGGGACCCCTGGATGGGGGTCGCCCTGCGCCGATGGCTCCTCGGTAGGTGTGTCTGCCGCGGGAGCAGTGCGAGCCGAAGACGTCACGCGCTCTTTGCACCGCCAGGCATGGCGGCCGAGTGGAACGAAATCTTGATCGCAATACTCGCAGCGAACGGCAGAAATAATCCCTATTAGGCATAGAATGATCACTAACAGCATAGTGTTCCTGGTGCTAGCAAGTAACCGAGACATTCTGAACAAATTAGCTGCCTAAAACTTGACTTTTGACGAAGTTAAACGTGATTATTGATGAGAAGTTAGCACCTGTCGCGTGGCCCTCTTGCGAATCTAATCCTTTTAAATAAACAACAATTTTGTTGTTTATTTAAAAATTAATAATATATGATATAATATATAATTTAATCACTAAGAAATGTGCTATATTTCTATCCATCACTAGCCATGTATTTGAAATTACTGTTTACAATGTTCTTGAATCATTCGATTGTTTCAGATGCGTTTGGTTTGGGCATAGTAATACCTATAATTAAGAATAAAAATGGTTATTACAGCTCTGTGGAAAACTATAGGCCAATCACTCTAAGCCCGGTAGTTCAGATTTTTTGAGTCTGCTACTGGAGAAATTGAATGGCTACCTGGTAGCTAATGACTTAGAGTATGGCTTTAAAAAGAAGTTAGGTTGTACTCATGCCATCTTTGCACATAGACATGTTGTCGAATATCTTAATTTCAATGGCAGCAACGTTTACGTTGCCGCACTAGATGCCTCCAAGGCGTTTGATCGATTAATTCATTACAAACTATACTCCATCCTGAAAAAGTGGTCTTCCAATTTTTGTAGTTAATTTAATTAATTAGAGTACTTTTGAATTAATTAATGCCAATTAATTAAGCAATTAATTAAATTGATACAACAGTCTGAGAGTATTTGTCAGGTTGAATAGCGCTGTTTCAGATATGTTGAAGATAAATAGTGGTCTTCGGCAAGGAGGCATACTCTCTCCAGTGTTGTTTAATCCATACGTCAATTGCATTATTTCTGAGCTTAAGAGAATAGATTATGGATGTCATATAAAGAACATTTACTTGGGATATGTTTTATATGCGGATGATCTTATTTTACTTTCAGCATCTATCTTAGAATTACAAAAGATGTTGGATTCCTGTTATGTATTTGGACTTGAACTCTGATGGTCATTCAATGCTAAAAAATCTCAATATCTATTAATCGGTCCGAAAACCAATGTCGCACTTGCTACAATAAAGCTTAACGATAAGCCCCTTTCATGGGTGGACAAGATTAAATATTTGGGGATGTGGATTCGAGCTGGAAAATTGTTTTGACGTAGACGTCGCTGAGGCTCGTCGAAAGTTTTTTGTATCAGTGAACTCAATCTCTTTTCATTCGAAGTATTCTTCAGACAGGTTAAACTACGACTCATTGAAAGTCACTGTTTATCTTTGATAACTTCAACGTACTAGCGTTAAGGGCCGGGGTTGCAACATTTTGCTCCATAAAGTTCAAAATTTAATTATCAACTCTGAACCCCCGTTCATGGGGATGAAGACAGGCCCATCGTCGTTGCTCGAACGACATAGAATCCGGTTATCACGGATGCAGGAATTGCGTCGGGTTAGTTTAAAATTTTCCGCCAGATGGAAGAGAGCAGGAAAGCTCCAAGTCGTTGTCACGATCCCGCCGCTCGGAAATTTTGCTCGACAAGCGTCGACAGGCAAAGTAGTCCCCCGAGCCTCCAAAAGGTCTCCCTTATTGTATGCACTAGTTTAAAAAAATTTGCTTATCTACGTAGGTCTATTTCAATTATGTTACAAGGATGTTTCAGTTGATTGAATCAGCATTGGTATGGAATATTTGCAATAGAGTAGGCCTACGCTGCCGACTGTGTATATTTTTGCAATAACACTGCAACATTTACACTGAACATTTACACTTCACGCTCACTTAAAAGAACATTGAACCACTCACTGCTAACAACTCTCCGCGCTTCAACGTCAGGTATAGATCCAGGCTTTTGAACATGATGAGGTGTAACAGATTTCAAGAGAGGTGTCATGAATATTACTGACAAAGACAACTATTACTTTCGGAACGTTTACAATACTGATTCTTTGCAGTCAATATCTGCAGAAAACCACTTTGAACTCTACTGGTAAAATTCATTTGAATATTTTGAGCATTTTAACTTAGCGCTTTGAGACTTTAGACTGAGAGTTCTACTGCCCTCCTGCACCCACCCTGAGAGGGAGTGTTGAAACTTTTTAGGGGTGTCCTGGGGGGGGTGTAGGGGGTTGCAGAAAGTGTGTAGATAAATCCCTGTTCAACGGCGTGCCGATGTCGCGGCGTAAAGCTTGATCTTCTCGAGCCTGTAAGCCGGCCCCACATACACCCGCTCGCCCACCCGTCCTGTCGCTCCTGCGTCCCTGCAGCAGAGAGCGCGCTGCAGGGCGTCTCTGAACCCGTGCCAGCGCTTATTATCCTCTCTTAAACTCAAAATAACTTCCGACGTCACTTCCCCCCCGTCTGCCAACCTCACCTCCGCCACCGTCTCCTGAGCCGCGGAGAAATTTCCCGCAAATTGCTCTGTCTTTGTTACACCTTCCTCGATTGGCGGTATTTCGCGATGAGATTCGTTGATCGCTGATCTGACCCGGTCCAGTTTGACGCGCAGCAGACACCCCGCGGTGCCCAGGGGCTCGGACTGTGACATGCGCACCACGTCGGCCGCTATGCGCGCTAGCAATGAGTGCGGGACGACAAAGTTGTACCCGCCTGCGATTACGGAGGTGTGGGACAGGCGGCTCCTGCCTTCGGTGCCCCATGGAAGGGAAGAGGGTGTCGAATGAAGGGCGGAAGAGAGAAGGGCGCAAAGGCGAGCGCAGGTCGCGGGGTCGAGTGTGTCGTCAGCGGGAGGGAAGGTGCCGTAGCTGAGACTCGGCTCGCTGTCTGTCGGCGCTCCTGAGAAAAAGCGACTATTATATTTATTCAATGCTATTATACACCCGTTAATAATTAAGGCCCGTAATAATTATTTATAATTTTTATAATTTTATAAATTAAGATAAATTAAAGCAACCGTTAAATTTAACGTTTATAATAGTAACGTAGTAGAGGTGATTTGTTTATAATATGGGGGGGGGAAATAACAATTTTTGCTCGTTTCACCAGAATAACGAAGCAACCACTGAACGGATTTAAACCATTTTTTCACGGAATATGCGTCTATCTCCGACGTGTTCAAGCTCGCTTGAATTCGTCGAAAGTGGACAGTCCCCCCAGTAGCCCCCCCCCCCGGCCTCATCTGATTAAAGATTTTGTGCATTAATGATTAGGCCTCATGATAGGCATTATATGTGAAAGTGGGGAGATTTGTAAGAATCTTTGTCGGGGAGGACCGGTACAGGGGGGTGAATGGGCGCAGGGATTTATCCAGGATTTGTGGACTTGGGGGAGGGGTTGTTCGGGGAATGTAATCAGGCCTCCTCTTTCTCTTTCATGAAAAGTCTATAGAGTCCTGAAGTCCAAATTTTCCCACTAGTCAAGATTTCATCATGGCCGGGGAGGTGGAGTGGGAGCTAACAGAAACGTTTCTTAAGAAAATGCTCCTAAAATAGGTTTTTCGTATATACCATCCGTATATTTCCGGTAGCTGTCAGGAAAGTTTCTCCTTAAAATGTTCTCAAAATTAAATTTTTCACAACTCGCTATTCCGAATTCCAAACCATTAATCATTCCTCGCCCACGCAGCATTACCCTACATCCCCCGTGTAAGGGGGTTAGAACACCCCACCCAACAGGGTATTTTGGGCGAGATCCCCAGATTCGCAGACCCACTATACCACAGTGCTCCAAGGCTAATTTTTAGGGGAAGACACTCAAAACCTTGAGGATGTAGGCGGGGTGTGGGGGGTGTAGGATAAATCCCGTTACGTGCGATAGAGGAGCCTGTGGGTGTTACTGGAGAGTTGTCGTCTAAAGGCGAACGTTGACGGCCCTTCAAGCCGTGGCTGTTGTATCAGTTGCCACCGGATCAGTCTGCTCTATCCGTGTATCTTTCCTTAAGTAGGTGACACACAGGAACGGAAAATTAGAAAGATCGGCGGCCGATTCAACGCGTTGAAAAGGCGTCTGATTGGTATATTAAAACAAAAAACCAATATACCTTGATTAGAAAACAAAACTTATATAGTTGTGACAGTAGTAAACTAAATCTAAAACACAATGGAGATAAAATTATTTATTGCAATTAAGGTCAAATATTTAATTATTTACTGATGTCATTACTGCACTGTGATTATATTGCAAAGTGGGTGCATTGGACCCCACATTGCGAAATAATCATAGTGCAGTAAAGAAATGAGTAAATAATGAAATATTTGACCTTAATTGCAATAAATAATTTAATCTCC
>JAQIWG010007194.1:0-12557 GCA_034695025.1 Chamaedrilus cognettii
AGCCCACTCTTTCCAATATCTATATCGCCTTTGAATTATGACATTTCGTTCCCAACTTCTAGGTCACAGAAAGAACTGAGCAGAGAGGAAATGGAAGATGCTTAGCTTATTAGTGAAAGCAAATGAATCAAACTACTGCAGCTGCAGGTGGCAGACTCCGATGAATACCAATTAATATGCGGCATAGTGTCAATACCGGACAGTCGATCGGAAACCGCTACAATCAAAATTGATTGAAACCAGCTCAGCTGACAGCTCACCGCCGAAACCACCGCCTCACATACCGACAATGCACTGTGGCCTACAGCAGAGCTTTGACTTAACACTCTACGCAAAGTTTGGCGATGCGATGATGCATTTGTCTGCTACATTCTACACGCAAGTGTAGACTACATTTTATATAACCTGCACCTCATACAATAACTTGGGCCACAAGCGTAGTGATCAAAGATCTTTTCAGAAAAACTTTGTCTAAAATAAGCATTTGAAATATTTACTTGCTAAATGTGGCTGTCTTGTATCATGTGATTAATCAACAAAGCAGTTAATTGAACAAGTGTCAAGCAGCTATTGAGGTTTTCTCAAAATATATTTTTCAACATTAGCCTAATTGGCTTAAGTTATTTAGCCTCGTGCGGTCTTTTGACTGCAAAACTCATTCCTTTTCCGCAATTCCGCTCAAACGATGAAAGTCCAACTCCGCCCACAGCACGCAGGCTGTCAATCCACAAAGTCCGCCGGAGATCTCCTAATCGCTCCCGCTTGCGGACCGGAAGGAGGGGTGCCCGTTCGTGTCAATAATCCTATTAGATCGTTCTACGGTCGGGCCAGCATCGCACGAAGAGGATTTAAAACCGGGTGCGTTGGGTCGATTGAATGCTTTCGGTGGAAAATGTCTGACGTTGAAATCCGCTTTAAAGGCTTTCAGAGCAAAAATCAATTAGACTGGAGGAATGCATTCTAGAGCTTTCACGTTGCATATCCCATAAGCAACAGTTGTTGGATAAAACAGCCGGGCCTAATAGATAAATTAGAGCAATTCTAAAGATAATGCAAAAATTAGGCGCACATTGGGGATCACTTTAAGTGTGGTGATCAGTCAATTTGTGAAAACCATGGAGCGAGATGTGAAGGCCATATTTAAATGAACATAACGGAATACGAAACGTTCAGAACGATCTTGGGATAACTTTACGGGCATAGGCCTATATGAAATGTAGTGTGCATTGTCTTTAAATTAACATTTGCAGGTATAATAATGAAACGTGAGGTCCATAATTAAGAAACGGTTATCGTAACAAAAAAAGTGTGGAGTCCCCGGGAAGAGATTAGAAAACCTTTAAATGTCTTAAAATATTCTCTGGCACGCACTCATAAACCCGTATAAAAATTTAAATTGCAGCATCTCAGATAAACATGATTAAACCGATATCAGCCACAGCCGAGGTATTACACAAGAGAAATTACAGTTCAGTAAATAACTATTGAAAAAATGAATAAGTTGGATTGAAAATAGGACTTACTAGAAATGCACAGATATCTTCACAATCGTCGATCTCGAGCAGTATCGTGTGATTGCACGGCTGGAGACACTGCACAGAGCACAACAAAAGCGTGTTAGTCTAATGCGCCTCTTCTATTTTATCAATTTTACATGCAGATCCACAGAATACAATGGGGTGAACGTAATAACCACTGGCTAGTTCCCATAATATACCGTTTGGTGGTTTTTGGCGTTGATTAGGATTTATGGGTTATCTGAAACCCTGATGTCATTTTCATATATTTCAGTAAAGAAAGACAATATTTTATTTCTTTTTTTAGAAACTGAATACAGATTTTTAAAATCAATTCAACTATTGTTTTTATCTATATTGATAAAATAATGGAATCAGTATTTCGTATAAACTGTAATTGCTGCGATATCGTAGAAAAGGAGTAGTACATTTAAATGTAGCTTAAGTAACGGTGAGTGAAGTTAAAGGCTGTATCTAGAGACTGTTCCCAATCAGACATCGCCAGATGAATACAGTTACCGCCTTGTATCAACACCTGTTCTACCGTTCTATCTCTAATTCTCTCAGTATACAATGCAGCAGGTGGGCGCCTGATTATCTTGGAGCTAAACGCACCGCCGATAGTTACCGTTGAGTATTGATCTTATAATCCAACGGTCACTGCGCCCACTTATTTAAAGCGGCTTAAAGATTCAGCTCGATCGCTCGATACCACCGGGTCAAACGCATAGCTTTAAAATCCCGAGAAAATTAATTGATAGGGCCTATTGTACGAATCAACAATAAAGTCAACAAAAGCCACTTAAGCCAGCAAAAACTTTTTAAGCCTATCGAAGACTACATAAATTTGCTGATGCGAAGCATACAACAGTTGAAAAAGCATTGGAAATACTATCAATTTACATCAAAAAGTTTTTTAAGAAAAACTTCAGCTTTGGATTTTGACAGTTAGTTGCTGAGAAGGGCTATTCGCTTCGCTAGCATGCACTGTCCCTGCATTCCTGCAATTGTTCCATTTTTGGCAACAGAATGCGCAATGCAGGCAAATTGAAATGATTTGTCACTGCTGTCTAAGTTTACAAGGCACGTTTTTCTCGCTTTCATATACACTCATTAATTTTTTCGAACCCTGGAAGTTAAAGCGTGACAGACAGTGCTCGACAAGTCAACATCATTAACTTATTTGAGCTTATTTAGCCCGCCGCTGTCGAACATTTTAAATGCAACGATGGCACGCGGTTACGAGTTGTAACGGTAACTTACAAGGTATTAAACGTGAAGAATGCAAGAACTGACAACACCGCTTTGACACGTGCATTCAGTAAGTTGTCAGCGATGGCTGCTAATGTTGATCAACGGGCAATAACAATGTCTAACTGGCATTCGGTTATCATGGGAATGCCATTTCTCACACAGGACGATGTCAGATCTGCATTCTGCACCCTAAATAATTACAGTTATTTCATAACAGAATTCGTCGTCGTTATAATTTTTCTTCAAATAGTTGATTTATTGCTCAGTGCAGAAGATATATAATATATACAATACGAAGCATATAATTCAGTAAACCTTGAGTGCAAAAAGCCTTCTTGATGCTGCTTGATGCCAGTAGCAAAAAAAAAAGAAACTAATCACTCACAGAATGTAGACCCTACATGGCAAATGGCAGTGTTATAAATAAGCATGATGTGACGGATATTATGCAAAGAGATTATACATCATGTAAGACTCACAGCAGCACAGTCGGGTTGTCGCGCACAGGTTGTTAGGGGCTGCGGTCGTTTCTCTGCTGTCGTTCTCAAGTTGAGGTCCCTCGCATTCTAAAACCACAAAACCAACCATTTAAATCAGAAAGCGCACCCCACTCCAAACTAGAATCCATATTCAGCGCTGCAGCAAACGAAGGTTTATCTGATGGCGTAGGCCTATCCCCAACATTTTATAAATATGAAACGGGCAATGATGAACAATGAATCAGTAGCGACAAGATTGCGTGTAGTTATTGACTCAAAACACAGATTAAATTGGCAGTTTCACAAGCAGAGGCTGGGTTTTCGTCACTATTCTCCACTTTATGGCAAGAGCACGACGCCTGTTTTATTTGTGAACTGCATAGTGTAGGCCTCTTATCCTTTTGGAACACGCGCCGTAATAGTCTATGCAATTATGCCAATTGTATTTGTTTCACAAAACAATGCATTATTACAGTGACCTTATGCGGTATAATTCCATGACTGTATGATTTCCCCAAGCGGACGCATTGACCTCGGCTAGCCTATATCTATTATGATGCTTGCCTGTATTACTATTATTAGCGCAGCGATAGGCTGACTGTACAAGTCCGTGCCGCTAGGACACGGAGGGCAACTCCTTCCTCGTCAGCGCACTAGTTCGCTATTCTAATGTAACTACAATAACTATAATTAACTGTTACTTGCGCATTGTCTTATAACTATTATGAGAGGCCTAGAACTATACAAGACACTAAGTTCCCTAAGGTGTCACTAGTGGACAGCGGTCATAACTGCAGTCCAAGATCCCCAAGAACCCACAGCGCCAAGTCTGTAGGTTGCACGGCCGGAGTTCCAACCGTTCTGTAGCACACAATAATAATACACAGACGACGTGAACCCTCGCTGGTATATATGGTGCGAGAACTCGGGGTAAATTTCTTTTTCCATTAGAGGAATCAGCCCTCGGGGGTATAAATTTTTACGAAACCGGGGGACGGAACGAGCAAAATTTTCTCCCTAAGCTTTAAACTAAAAAATTTTCATCATTGAAAACAAATTTGGGCGACGCGTTTGTGCGCGAGGCAAAAAAAATAAACCGCACACAAGCCGAGAGCCAAACAACAAGCAAAGCGCAAGTGAGTAATAATTAAATAATAATTAAAGCGATTCTTTTAAGGGTTACAATGAGTGCAAGCAAACTGCACTGCTGTAATAACTTCACCGAATCAAACGAGGTGGTTGATAATTTCATTTTATTGGCTACGCGTGATTATGAGCGGTTAACTGTCAGTTCAAGCTCACCAAACTCCAATTTACTGCACCAATAAAATTATTGTCAGCCGATTTGCAGCGTCAACATTTCAAGAGCCCAATTCGCTCAAGCCGAGATCCGAGCACGGTTAACCAATCATCATTGTTTGGAAGGAAGCGGCTCCAGGTTGTAACATTGCGTTCGTGTCAACATTTCACATTGGTCTGGTGCAGTGATCAAAGCGAATGCTGCAAATAACATCGTTTAGTTACAAGTAGGCTATTACATGCGATAGTCTGATAGTCTACTACAGTAGAACTGCATAGCATTTGTCAATATGTCTACATTAAATTACAGTAACTGCCGTGAAATGACACTGCATAAGGTACCAAATTCAATTGAGTTTTTTCTAACGTTTTGTCGCTTTCATCGTTTTTGACGCTTGCTTACTCAGTCTTCAGCGTGTTTTTTTACAATGTTTGAGAGCTTTTCTAATTTAGTTTTGGCTTCCGCATTTTCCTCAATTTAAGCATTTTCTTATTGTTTTCACAGTTTTCAAATTCTGTTACCGATATCCCTCCGGACAACAGTACTTAGAAGTGCACGCTGTCTAATTAAAACAGTCTCCACACATTCGATCCGCACATCCGCATCAACCAGAATGACGTAACCGAGTGGATCCGTGGCTGGCGTTTGACATTGCGGTCAGTCGGCGACGTTTTTATCCATTCGTTAGACTATATACGTCACTACCGATAGCAATCAACGTGGAGTCTCGTTCTAGTTTAGCATCGAAATAGTCGTCCAGTGATGCGAAATTCATAGGCCGAGTTGTTCAATAGAGAGTTATTGGAACCGTAGTTGAACGATCCAGGATTTTTTGGATAACTCCCCAATATTGGCGTGTTGTACAAACAATCCTGGATCGAATTTGCATGATCTGATTGGACCGTGACGTCATTTTTGTTCTTTGATCATTTAAAACCAAATAACTCTCTATTGAACAACTGGGCCATAGAGTCAATTTCAGTCAAATGCAAACGGTATCCCATTTCGTTACAGAAACTGAAACTCTGTAGGTTATACAAGCTGGAACATTGCCGTGACAAGATATCAATATTAAGCGAGATGTCGTGTTTAACCCATACTCTTGTCATACAGGGATTATCTTAAGAAATGCTACGGTAAGGTCTCCGCATCGCTTTCTGTCGGCTCGACATTTTTATCTACAACGCACCATTATCAAGATTATGTATTCCATAATTCCTGTACCACTGACGTTAATTTTACAATTGCATACTCCACATTTTTGCTTCGTGGTCTCCACAGATTGGTTTGTCTCTCCGCACTTAAAGCAACCCCTGCTGCCAAGTGTCGCCCGTGTAGAATCTTTCGCAGCGTGCCTCGAACAAATTTGATGCTGCGCCGATGGCTAGGGTTAGCGTTAAGCATATTTCAACGTGGTTATGTAATGCGCCACACGCCAGCCAGTTTTGGGGAACAAAGACAACCTCACGGTGGATTGCCGACTATCCCAGAACAGCCCTCAGCGGAGCAGAGACATTGCCTCGGGAGTCAACTGACAGACTGGCATCTCCCGCGGACCGGCGGCCATAATGGAACTCCTTCCGATGCCGCCATGTTTGTTTCACGTTCTGCAATCGAATTAAGCATTAGCTATCTTCGTGTCACGATCGTTGCTTTTACACACGGAAGACTGACGAATGATATGCATTATAGCCTTTAGGCAGCTTTTAGTTTGAGCTAAGGTATTGACAAAGAATTGAAGTTGTTCATAAATTAATTTGATAAATTTAATTGGTTTATTTTTCAGAAATTGATTCAAAGATCATTGAAGGCAAATTTGAGACAAATTGCAATTATCTGAAAACAACAATTTAGCATTGAATACGCTGATATTGCTTCTAAGAATGCTAAAAATGGCCAAAGGGGACTGTTCGACAGCGCTAACTTTTATTAACACTTTTAGCGAAATATAATTGCCATCAATGATTTGACGTGTAGGCCTATAAATTTCATTGAATCTTCATTAGAACCGCCACATTTGTCAGCTATCCAAAGTTCGCAATATTCGCCCGCTTCTGAGTTATGCGTTCACCAATTATTGCCTCAGAGCTGTCCAAATGTGCGATAATAAGCGTATAGGAACAAACATCATGACGATCGCTTGCCTCAGTTTCTGCATTAGATCTACTTAATTTTCGCATTCGCCGTGCAAGTAAACGACTCAGGAATTCCTCTCGTTCAGTACTTCACAACATCCTGCAAATGAGGGCAGGAATTGGTCGGGATGCGACAAATGAATTTCGAATACGCCTTCGCCCTTTTCTGTTACCCTCCTTCCTCTCCGCTCCGTCTCTCCCCCATTATCTCCCTCTTCAATCGAGCCAGCGTCATCTCAAGAGGGAGCTCAACTACGCCGACTTTCGACGAGCAGGTGCGAGTTGAGTTGTCGCGAATAAAGGGAAAGCAGGCGTGTATAATACAAGAAGCAAAGCCTAGCATCCGCAGCAGTAAATCTAGCCTCCATGACTGTTTTTCCGTGAAAAAGTTTAAAGCACCCGCAAGCATGTATTCATGCGCTCTTAGCTTTTCAAGCAAGTTAGAGCCTTCAAAAACGCTTAATATAAAAGTGCGATCGCAAGTGAGTATGGCAGCTAGTGCCTGGGAGTCTAAGGAGCCTCGGCAGCTCCCCCGCCCCCCGCCCACGCAGAGCTAGCACAGCTTAAACGCGGACGATGCAATGTTGTAGATCTATAGCTGAATGAATGGGAATGACCGATTAGCTGACAGCTAGGGTGCTTGAACGAATGAATGTGAGATTGAACGCTTGTTGAATGGCAGACAGCGGAAAATGGTTCGCTGGGCCTGTGACTAAATATGCGTCTCAAATACTATGTTTCACGAGAATCGCATATCAGTATAATTTAGAGACTACACACTAGAGCATCAAACAATTCTAAATTATTAATCAGCATATTTATATGTATCATTTCTTCACAAAAAGTGAAAAAGCGCAACCAACAGGTTAACGAATCTTTATAAAAATTAGAAAATTGTACCGTAGTTTAACCGCGCAATCGATATGTTTAAACTATTCCAAAAATTCTATGAATCGATAGTTCAATCTTAAGTCATAATAGTTTTCAAACGCAATAAAATATTTATTGATTGACATATTTTTATTTCTGTGAGCCAAAATAGAAAGTTCACGCGACGTTAAACACCCAACGACTGAATACAGCCAAACAAATAAACGCGAAAAACCATCCAAATTCTAAAAACGCAATCAGTGCGTTACGTTTCGAATTAAAACCGCCGATTTTGCGGTTGACTGACTTCGATTGCCAATCATCCGCCGCTTATCCACGTGTCCGACTCATAGTTTACTCGACTAAGCCGCCACGGTTTTGACGGACTTTAAAGCAACATTCTACGACGGGTGCGCACTCAGCTATCGTGCGGGGAATTTTTAAAGAATTGTCACTGGGGAGCATTTCAGTGGCTGGGGGCAGTTTTAGGCATTTTCTAAAAAATGGCGTAACTTGATTAGGTTTGCAGCTTTATATTTACTTGCACATTGCGACTGGACTCTATACCGGAATTTAGTCGCCAACTGCTTGACAGCGACAATACTTTTCAGTTGCTGAAAAGCGGAAAATAGCGAAAATACACCAAAACAACGTAGCATGAGCTAACTTTAAGCAAAAAGTGGGCGGGGGAAGGCGAATGGCTGGGGGACAATTCATGGGGGTTGGAGGGGAGGGCTATTTTCCCCCCACTTTGTATGGTAAAAATGTCCTACAGTTACGGTATCCTACTGGGCAGGGTATTTTTAACCCTCGATTCGCGTCACGGTATGAGGCGCGCGAACAACGAGTTCTTTGTTGGCGAGAAGTGTTGTAATCAGACTCGAGGGTCGTCTTTCTAGCACTCGACGCACACAGCGCGCGCTTCGCAACAGCGGGAATCTTTGGACTGCACGGGGCGCGTTGAAATAACATCAAACAAACGAGTAGCGAGAAAGGTACGCGTGGAACACTCAGCAATGCTGAGCCGCAGCAGCGAGTGGTCACAAGTTGTTCTTCGTTTTTATGAAAGAGTGAATTGCCCTAATTAAGAAAGCAAACCGTTTCTTTCATTGTTATTACAAATCTGTATAATTATTGCAGCGTTCACAGTAATCGCAATAATCTGTATATTATAAAGAAAAAGTCTAGTTTTCGAAAGAGTCTGGCATTTGAATCATACTGCTGAAGTAGCACCGCAGCAGGTGAAATGTGCGCGTTCAATGCAATTAAATTAGAAATGCCCTCGGCTGCCTGCTGATTGTTATTTCATTAATTTTTTTCATGGACCTTTCGCTTAGATCAACAATCAAATGTGATATATTTTCTTCACGCAAAAACTTCTCAGCGCGTTCTCGGCACTCAGCAATAATTTCTACCGGCATTTCTGCACGCTTCAGCTTGTTCATGCACCTTCGGGAACTCTACAATCCTTTTGATTCGTGCTATTTTTATACTTCTGATTTAGTAATTTCCTTGTTACACGAATGCTGATTCGATAAATATGATGATGATGATGATGATGGTGTTGTTTAGTAACGCAGCAACAGATAAATGATGGACCTTTGGAGCTATTTCTGCGAAATGCTGCCCAGTCCGCGTATATGCCCCTACAGTACGAAACGAGACGTGCTGTGAGGCGAAGAACGTGATCCATCTACTTGTCAGTAGTTATTCCGCTTTTCTGACAGCCAAGGAGCGCAGTCGTTAAGCCGCTCTACGCTCGTGGACTGCTAATCAAGCGACATTCATTCAACGATGGACTATGGTTGAGTACGTGCTGTGGTGTAGGTATACTGGCAGCTCCGCCAATTACAGTATCGAAGACGGCGTTAAGTTTATTGGGCAGGGGCGCGGGTAGGGAAGGGGGGGGGGTCTTAGAGATCTTAAACTTTCCCGATCGTGATTTTTATATCGTGATTTTTATATCGTGATTTTGTTTAGGGAATATTGGATATGAATTAAAATATTACATCGAACTCTTTGCATAATATCACACGTATAATATAATCATTGCATATAATCATTGCACTTTCAGTCTTAATTTGTACTCAGTTTGTCCAGATATAAACCACAACAACTACGGTTACTGAGAAATTGCCGTTCCCTCAGGCAGTTTCTCATAAAACGACTTCTTTCTGGCTGCAAAAGCGTTAGCTACATGTATATGTAGTCTCTATTATCCAATGCCAGCATCTTGGCCTGCTTCTCTATTTCGTTCACTGACTGCGACACTATGTTGCGGTAAGCAACGGCGCACGGTGAATGATATACTGGGTAGACGGCAAGTTTAAATGCTAAGAAAATTGCGTCAAGAACCATAATTTTGAATGTTTCAAGAAAAGCCGTGTACGTAGCATATTACATACTATTTAAAAGTCACAACTATTTCATAGTTATCTAGTAATTTAAAATAAATTCACGCGTATTTGCGATCAACAGAGAGCAGATTTTTAGTTATTATATAACGATGAAAGTTAACATTTCACAATAAAATCGCATTATGATATGACTGCAATGGCCTCTAAAATCTATCATTAATGATTGATAGGCCAATCTGAATTCGAATTCTGAATGCCTTGACACGGAACACCACGATATCAGACCTCAGCTGATGCATGCTGTAGAGTGTAGGCCTTCATTGCCACCCAGCCGACACCAATTCCCGTTCTCCCCTGGCGCTTCCTCTCGCTCCAGCGGGAGTCATTCAATCCAACAGCCAGTCTATTGTAGAATCAGCGGACCTGTTATTATTGTATACAAAAATTCTCGACCGTCACATTGACGGCGAGCCAAATCATGAAGAAGAAATCGATCGCGATGTCGTTAATAAAACATCGGCACGATGCAGGCCTATATTAAAGGCCTATGTTAAAGGCCTATATTAAAGCGCTGTATACAGCTGCAGCACTGTAACATCGGCGAGTGATATGAGTGGACGTCTTCTTTGCAATAATATTTGAGCCGAGGCCGAGGGCTTAGCATGCATAGCAATATTGAAGCCGAGGGTTTGGCAGAATTGCTACGTTGGCTTATAGTCCATGAGCAAAAGAGAAAGTTAAAAATTGCCTTTAAGAAAATATCGCACTTTATATCAATTTTATCATTGAATTGAGAGTTGACGATTGAAGCGAGTATAGGAGGATTGCTGCAAGCATAGACCGACACCATATGGTGTAGGCCTATCTATATAATTATAGACACGTAATCGTCTTTCGCCGTTTGTACTTTAAATGCACTGCGGTCCAAATGAGGACGAATTTAAGACGCGTCAAACGCGTCACTTTATTGATCTACCGGTTTTTTCTATCCACTGTTGTATTGTCTTTGTTTGCCTCAAATACCACATCACAATGGAATTGTCGTGGATGTATTTCTTGCTGTAGGTCTACAGATTCACTGATGCAGAGAAATTGATGGAAAACCTGCCGTTTGATGGGTAAAGTACGAAAAATTGAAGATAAGCTTCTAAAATCAATCATGTATCGATCAGAAACATTATTTAGACGATTCATTATAATCTTCTCGGAGCATTATAGATCTATCATCGGCTCTAACTCACTGAAATCAAGCGTAGGCCTAACTTAATTTCCAAACATGGAAGCGCAGTTGTATCCCAGTTGGGCACTGCTTTTGTTTCTTTGGCGGCAAAACTCGGTCCAAATAGGTCCACAGCTAAATTTTGGTTCAACTGGGAAGTTCTGAACGAAGCAAACACCTCTCTATCACACGGGCAGTAGGCTCAGCCGATACGGGTTGAGTTATCTTAGCGGGATATCCACTGACGACAACTAGATAAAGCATCCCATATAATAGCATACGTGGCATCTCGTCAAACTTTGTAACGCGTACGTGAACCTTAGCACAATGCTGTTTGACGGTCCATCGAACATGACCGCTTCACGCGTGACGTGACACCGCTTTCTCAACTAACTCTTACAATATATCAGGGGAACTCACTCATGCAGCGGTAGAATTTAGGGAATATAGGCCTTGATATCCTAATGACGTGTCTATACACGGTGGCCGATATGTGTCCGTGCAAATTTATTTCAATCACAGAGCGCAAATAAAAACACCAATTCAATCTATAAAATACAATCCGCTTGAAAAGGGAGACCAAAGGCAGTGGCACCGACATAAGCCCAACGCATAAAATTTTTGCATTTTTGGATCACGATGTACATATTTTATTTTTTTATTTTATTTATTCTCTATATATGTTTCTTCTTCTCTTGTTTGTCCTGTAGTTCGCTGTGTATTGTGCCTGCATATGTAGCTATCATTTATTTGATGAATTAAACACTACATAATAATAATATATCATAAATTCATTCAAAACGGAGCCATGGCCTCCGTGGGGCGTGAATGGGTGTCCGGTATGCATCCTTAGCGGCTTGCACCTTGCATCTCCAGCTGAGTTTTTGTAGTACGCCACCAGCATGTAATACCGATTAGAGCCTGCCAATAGGTATGACCAAATAGCGCATGCGTGATCGTACAAACGAACAGAGAGAGACCCCAGTCGGTGATTTTACGCTTCGATTCTCACGACGGACGTAATTGGGGTCGATTCCTTTTACATTTTAAAGCGCAGTAATGCTAGGACCCACGCGGGCAAAATCAACAAATTTTGAAGGGAAAGTGTAGCAAGTCTTTTTAGTTGGGCTAAGAAAATGACTTCCTGTAGAATGCAGCGCTACTATACGCTCTATAAATAGAATTGAAAGGATTTCTTAGATTTGATTAAACGAAACCCCCAAGCCTTTTACGATTAATTGTACTACTTATTAGCCAATTGCGCCATTTTAGAGCTTTCTGTCTATCAATTTTGGCATTCCAAAATGCTGTCAGTTACGAGGTACTTTCTTACACGAGAACATTGATCGTGTGATCCTCGATAGTATAGTGGTGAGTATCCCCGCCTGTCACGCGGGAGACCGGGGTTCAATTCCCCGTCGGGGAG
>JAQIWG010007195.1:0-12557 GCA_034695025.1 Chamaedrilus cognettii
ATTTAGCCTATGCAAAAAGGTGGGTTAAATCCTGAACCACCATTAAATCCGTGTTGGAGAAACCAGCCCCTAATGTATTGCTCCATGGTGATGAACAGTCACCGTACATGTAGAACAGTAATTAAACTTCTAAGGACGAAGGGTCAACTAACAGAAATTTGTCAAAGGCTTTCGCTAAATGAGAACGCTTTAATTTAAACGAGAGAACAAGAACACACAAATTTGCAAAAATTTAATCTTAAATATAAAATAATAAATTTATAAATAATAAATAATAAACGGTTTAAATCATTTGTCAAGTCCACAACGATGAACAAACGCATTGAAAATATTTTCACAAATAAAAACCACGCGACACACTCAGGCTATTACCCGCCGGTGGAGGGCCTGGAGCCAGACCGCCGCCGGGCGGGGGTGCAGCGGGGACGCAATCCGAGTCAAAGGCGTCGACGTGGAGCAGCTGCTCGTTCTGCAGCTTCATGCGCAGACACGCGATGTAACGCGCGCAGAAGTCCTTGCACAGCTCGTTGACCTTCTCCAGCTCTAGGAGATGGATGCGCAGAATCTGGATCGCACGGATCATCTGTAAGAACAGTAACAAGAACAGAAATAATAGTATACAACTATAATTTTAAAAAATAATAATAATCTAATTGATAATTTTGCAATTCATTGAAGTAGCAGATGGTTTTGGGAGTCCAAGGACCTTGTGTAGAAACAAAGACAATTACAGTACGGTTCTGCGCCGTGACGTCATCATTGGTTTGGAGCACTTGGCAGTGTGAAGTTTCCAATAAAAAATGCTAAAATTTGCTTAAGATTTTCTTCAGAACTTCCTAAGACAAAAATTTGACGAAGATAATATAAGAAACAGGCCCGTGGACCTTAGACCACCATATTGCCATAGCTAAGACCGACCATATTCTTATAGCCATGCTGGACCTAAGACCATGGTCGCAGAGCCGCAGACATGAGACCCACCAGTGTGTCGACCTCCGGCTGGTCCCCTAGTCGCGTCTCGCAGTCTGCCAGGTTCTGTTGGTGGTGTTGGATGAACGCCTGGATGTCGGCCTTGAGGGACGCGACAAGGGGCCCGTCGGGGCTGAGGGTCGCTTGTTCACAGCGCTCAAACAGGAGGGCGAGCAGGGGAAACAATGGGTGTCTGAAACATGGATGACAGGAGGGTGGGAATCAGCAGGGGGCGTCTACAACATGTATAACGGGGGGTTTAGATCAACTGGGAGAATATTGGGTGTTTGAAACATGAACATAATGGGGATATGGAAAATGGAATAAAGATAGCAGAGTGATGTAAAGCCCCTAGTAATGAGAGACACGTTATTGCGTTGCGGACTAAAATGAATTTTTAATATGAATATTATCATTTTCAACTAGGGACCAAATAAACAACTACGATGAATTTGTAAGGAGTTTTTCACAGCGTGGTCACTCACTTATAGATGGCACGCCGATCCGTCTCGGACACTTCCATTGAGGAGACATGGGGGGCCCCCGCCCCTGAACTGCGCTGCCCCGACCCCCCCGACACTGGGGAACTCAGCCCCCCTGGCGCCACCTGGTGACGCGTCGTGCTGCAACAAGAGACAACGATTGATGCGCGCAATAGAAATTATAAAACGATAAATTCTATTCCAAAACTAATTCAATATCAAATGCATCAAATTAAGATTTCATTCAAAATTGCAAGTTTTATCTCCCCAAGAGCTCATTGCATATTTGCCAATACTATGTTCGTCTGCTAGCGCACTCTGCTGACGTATTCACATGTGTCTAATTAATGTAGAGAAAACATCTCACATCCACACTACAATTCATGATGCTATTTATAAAATTATGCTGCTCGCAAACTAAATTTTTTCAGCCACAACAAATATTATTGTTCACTTAGAATCATTTATGTGACTGTCAAACGTTAGTTTCAAATTAACTCGTAGCGCAGTCATATTAGATTAGATTAATGCCTCAGCGCCCAACCTGTGAGCCTCGTGCAGTCTCGAGGCTCGGTCTGCCGAAGTAGATCTAAGGGGGTGATGACCCCCCAAAGGGTCGGGGCCGCTGGACGGGCTGTAGGGGGGCGGGGGCTGGCCCTGCATATGGGGCAGTAGCACCCCGCCTCCCCCGTCTAGTGGGCTCTGCATCGACAACTTGAGGGAAGGGGGAGCTTGCTCGATCACTACTGTTGAATCATGTGTGACAAAATAATGCACTGTCGGTTAGAAATACGAACATACTGTAATTAACGGAACCGTAGCATGTTAACATTAACATTCTGACACAAATGCCCATCGAAACTCATTTCTCCCTCGAACTATTGGAGATTGGAACTGCCTTCCCCAGACTACTATGCAACAATCATCTCTGAATTCATTAAAGATGGCTGTCGCTGCAAAACAAACTTTTTTTTACATTTTTGGGTTGAATTAAATTGACCGTGCATACTGCAATTATTCATCTAATCTATAACAGGACTATGACCACAGTAAGACTATGACAATATCATACAGCAGCGTAACGCCGTAATGTAAGTTTTTTTCTTAGCGTAAGGTGAGCCAGGGCGAACTACTGTATTGTCCACAATACCATAAGCCTAACTCATTGCAACAATAAGGGGGCGTGTAATTCAAGCATCGTCAACCCTAAATCTTCGCAAACACCGTGACAGCAGCGCGTACCAATCAGATGGCGTTGTTGAGACGTCACGATCAGTGTCTAGTTTAGGGTAGAATGCGGCTAGATGCCCCTCAGACATAAAACATCCTCCATTGCCATTAAATCTTAAATCTTCTCCGCCCCATTAAAATCAAGATGGCGGTTGGGAATTTAAAAATTTGCATTTGCTCAGTACAAACTGGCGGACAGCGAATAGAAGCGTTACAAATTATTATTTGACATATATTGACAAACTAATATTGGCATGCAATTATAATTCTTAGAAAAGCGTGACGTCATGTCGGTACAAATACCGTCATGACGGCGCCAACCGCAATTTTAAGCATCGCTTGCCTTGGTATTACGACTCAGAACAATTTTAATATTCCGACGTGTGTGCGCATGGCCAATAAAAAGTTGAGAGCTTATGAAAACCACCAAAAGACTTTCTGAAAGATGTGAATCGGAATTCATTTAGCTTTGATTTTATAGACTAGGCCGACATACATTTCAAATGTTTTAATGCTTTTTTGAAAAGAATTAAATACTCTTTTCTATTTAAAAGTCTCAAGGAAGAGATTAAAATCTAGCTAATGTGCGGCAGAAAATGAAATAAAACGATGCAATGCAGTACTGCAGGCTTAAGGCAGAGGCCGCAAACCTCAGGTTTAGCCTTTTGGCCTACATTGTCCAAGGCTTTGTTGATATCTACAATGCTTTTACTTTTATTACTCCACAAACAAATGTCCTTTAGTCTCACACTACTGTACCAAGAATTGTTATCAAAAATAATATTAAGGTAAAATTTTAATCACATCCTCCAGTGCTGCTCATTGTTCAGGCATGAAACAGACCCCTCTCATAGTCAAACCTATATGAAGTTCTATTATAACCCAATCAGTCGATCTATATCAAAATCATAGATCGATTCTGGCATTTGACCGTGTATGTTCACTCGTCATCTTACTAGCAAACCAGTGTGTCAACCGAGATATCTAAAGTGCACCAAGTAACCAGGAGAGCAACTCAATGTCTGGGTTGGGCATCAAATCCACTGAACCACCATCGTCGTCTTAGCCAACCACCATGATGGCGAATGTGAGCATCAAGAGTCAAAACGCCAGAAATCCGAAATTTGAAATAAATATCAGAAATTCAAATCCGAGTCTTCACTGATTCTCAGATCCTTGCTGATGAAAACATTTCACGACATCACAAATCTTTCATCTTCCAGGAATCTTCCTCATCCAGAGATCTCTCCCATCCCACCCCCAGTGCGCCGTATGGCCTTCAGATGCTTTGCGTATCATCCACATCATCACTGATTCTCAGATCCCTTCGTCATGCAACGTTTCTTTTTTACGTCACAAATCCTTCATCTTCCAGCAGCATTCCTCTTTCAGAACTCACTTGCACCCCCCATCACACCCCCCACTCCCCCGCCTGGCCCTCACATAATGTCCCGTCGCCCCCCGTAGCTCATCCCCGACTGGTTTGCCCCGAGCGGGGTGCCGTACTGCAGGTTGATGATGCCCTTGCTCGCATCATCCATTTGCCCCACGTGCGTGTCCCCAGCGTGACGCACCCCCCCGAACGACATCCCAGTCTGACTCGCGCCCTTGTTGCTCCCCATCTGCAGCCCAATCACCCCCTGCCCCTCCTGGGAGAGGTCGTCCACGCGAATGTCGGCCACGTGGCGAACCGCCCCGAATGACATCCCAGATTGCGTCGCGCCGCGATTCTGTCCCATCTGTAGCCCGATGACAGAGGCGCCCTCTCGTGACATGTCGTCCGAGCGGATGTCTGCGATGTGACGCACCGCTCCAAATGACATCCCGGCCTGGGTCGCGTGGCGGTTCGTGCCCATCTGGAGCCCGATCACGCTCTGTCCCGCCCTCGAAATATCATCGCAGCGGATATCGGCCACATGGCGGACCCCCCCCATGGATGACATCCCGGCCTGCGACGCAAACTTGTTGGTGCCCATCTGGAGTCCGATGGTCCCAGACCCGTCCTTGCACATGTCGTCTGCGCGGATGTCGGCCACGTGACGGACCCCACCCATGGAGGACATTCCGGCCTGGGATGCAAATTTGTTCGACCCCGCTTGGAGCCCGATGGTCCCCATCCCGTCCTTGGCCATCACGTCCATGCGGATGTCGGCGCAGTGGCGCACCCCCCCCATGGAAGCCATCCCCGCCTGTGATGCAAATTTGTTCGACCCCGCTTGGAGCCCGATGGTCCCCATCCCGTCCTTGGCCATCACGTCCATGCGAATATCGGCGCAGTGGCGCACTCCCCCGATCGACGACATGCCCGCCTGCGAAGCGAACTTGTTCGTGCCGGCCTGCAGACCAATCACCCCCTGGCCTTCCTTCGCGAAATTGTCGGCACGGATGTCGGATACGTGGCGGACGCCTCCTATGGAGGACATGCCGGCCTGGGAGGCAAACTTGTTGGAGCCCGCCTGGAGACCGATGATGGTGTGGCCGCAGCGAAGTTGCTCGTGGCTGAACTCTCGGATGTTCTTCTCCGTCGGGCGGGGACCTATCGTCGGACCGTTGAAACCGTTCCGCTGACACTGCACGGCAAACGTCGCACTTGTGACACATTGCTACAATAGGTTAATCATCGCCTTCATCATCCGCTGATGCTTATCTAACCTCATTTAATATAAGTAAATTTATTGACGTATCGGAAGTACAAAACATATATTTTTCTACTACAAACACGGTCAGGCTTGACTACCCGATTATAATACGGGATCAACAGCGTGTGATGATTATGCACGTCAAGAAAATGCATCACCTTCGTTGCTGGGGTCATTAAGACTGCACTTGCGAAGCAGCTAAATAATTATGTCATGCAAATTTACTTGACCATGAAATTGTTAAGCGCAATTTGCACTGTGAACTGAACTGTTCCGTTCTGTTCTGTGCTTTTCCGAACTGTTCTGTTCTGAACTGATCTGTTCTGAACTGTTGGCATAATATACCACAGGCATTGTTGAACGTGAGCTGATGAAATGTGACTGAGGTTCTATTAAATGAGTAGAAGTTGCCTGGTGCTCTGCACTATATAGTGTGGATATGAACAGTACCACAGACAATAAACCTTAAAAGACGAAAACTAGAAAATGACTCTATGCCATTGGAAGCTAAAAGAAGATTCCCTACCTCGCTGCCTAAATGGAGGATGCAGGCCAGGACCTGGGCCATGTTGCGACCCTTGTTAAGGTGTTAGGTTAGGGCTATGATTAGGGTTAGCGTAAGGTCCCCTACCTCGCTGCCTAGCTGCTGGATGCAGGCCAGGACTTGTGCCATGTTGCGCCCCTCATAGAGGTCGACGGTCTGGAAGAGACTCGTCTTGGGCACGCCGTAGTTCTCACAGAAGTTGAGGAACAACTGGATGTTCTCCATCTGAACGAGAACATATGATTTTATAAAAAAAACATTATATTCTTCACCAGAAAATTTAGAAAAACTGTGTATAATGGCGCTACAGGTAGTTGAGCAGGCTGTGGAATACACAAGTTTTGCTAGCTGCTGCAACCACCGGGTCCGGAAATAATTTAAATTCTGGTTGGCGTCAGAAAGGGTTTCCGGCATTAACAAATCCAGCAAATCCAGTTCAGCTATCTAGTAGGGGTGAAAGTGATAAATACATCCATGTTGGGGAACATGGAAAACATCAATAGGGGTGAAAACATCAATACCTGTTAGAAAGGAGCCGTGTTGCATGATTTGTATCTATTGCAGCGACATTGCTGGTGATACCTGCTAGAAGGGCGCTGTGTTAGTTTGTATCTGTCGCAGTGGTATTGGGTGTGTCATGTGTTTAAAGGGCGCTGTCCTTCGTTGCATCTGATGCACTGATATTGGGGGTGTCACCAAGGCTCTATTACTCACAATACAAATCAACTTCCGTTTATAGCAAAAATGCTTCTTTCTGTGATATTGTGCAGCTAATGCATGCGCATTCTACGCTTGTAATTCTGTGGTTGTCACCTCTTTGTACCAGTTGCAGTGATACTGGGGTGTGACCTGTTTGAAAGGCGCCGCGCCGTTGTTGCCCCGCAGTGACATGCGCCCCGCTCGCTCCGGTACAAACTGACTCGCCTTCTGCACAACCCTCGCCAGCCTGCAGCATGTGGTCAGTCACGACATGGCGTTACAAAACAAAATCTATACATAGGACCTGCTTTGAATCAACCACCTCTAATATTTGAAAATGATGATTGCGTTATATTCAACTATTCGTAGCAAACTATTTCAACATGATGTAGTGATGACGATTTGTGCAGCTATACATGTATATCTCAAATTTAACATTACGGATAAAGCAAATGTGCAGAAAATGTGTATTTTAAAGAGAAATCCGCAAACATTATTGTCCACATTTTCTTAAGTATAAGGAAACCATCGGCGTGAGGGTTCATAGATTGGGGCAAAATTGACACAAAATTGAGTCTCCACCGCTTGGGAGGGGCAGGAGACTATGGTCCCCCCTGCCCCCTGGGCGGCCACTCACTTGACAAGGACCTGTCCGTCCTTGAGCGCCCGTTCAACCTCAAACATCCCCGACGCAAGGTCGACGTTGACGAGCAGCTTGATCCAGTTGAGCACCTCCGCCTCTGCTACTGGGTCGTAGCGGGCGGCGATCTGCGAATGCAGCCAATCACAGCGCGTTAATCTAGGTCCAAATAAATGGGGCATTGACGTTCATCACATGGTGCACCCACTCCACCTAATAAGTAAAACCCAGCTCCAGCATTCCTCATCAGGGCGCAAGGGTTGGCCGTATAGTCTAGCCTAGCCGTATAGTATCAGCTACTATGTTGAATAAAGCATCACAAAAAGCATATGGCGATGATGGCTGTTTTATTGCAGAATTTTCAAGGTCAGTTTCATAGGAAATTACCCCCGCCCCCCCCCCCGAGCCCCGAACCCATAGTTGGCTTTCCGCCGCCACGAAGAGTACATGTACATGTAAGAGCCCAGGCCTATAGTGCATGGCGTCGCCGGATCCAAATATTTGGAGAGCGATGGATGTAACAATTAAGGGTGTGTTTTAACGCGTTTATTTATAGAGGGGCGTCTCTGCCACTCCTGCCGCCCCTCTTACTACATTTCTACGACATACGTCGTGTTATCAGTTGCGGACACAGGCTTCTATCCTATAGCAGCGATTGCTTTCTTTTCCCCGCGAAGTTAGGAGGCACGTCAAGAAAAAAGTCTTATAACTATCATCGTTATTCGTTAAGAAAAAAATAAGGAAAAAATCTTGCGAGGGGGGGAGGGCAATCTCCTCTATCGCCCCCTCCCTGCCTCCCAGAGACCAGCCACTGGTGTTGACGCGCCCGTAGACTATTACACTTCTCAGTCGGGCCGGATGATCTCCGCGGTGTGCTATTTATGCGGCACCGGTGCAGGAAAGTCCTGCGAGGTTGTTTAGCTTATGACTCGAGCGAGATTCTGCAGCATTGGCTGCGCACTAGGCCTATACAGCGTAGAAGGCTATAAAGATTATATTATAGGCTAGCACATGCCAAGGTTGATCATTTCATCCATGCAGCCATTGATGAAGTCTATTGGCCCTGGAGTAGTCAAAAATCAACTCGACACATAAGCCTAATTATTGTTATTATAGGCGTGCAGGACAACAAAGCGAAAAGTACGAAAGTCTATAATGATTGTTGCATATGGCCCAAAGAAACTTATTCAGACCTGAAGAGCAATTTGTACTGAAGAAAACTGTCGAATATTTAGCCTAATGTGCCAAAGCAGCCTAACGTTAAAAACTTGAGTGCTTTTGCTTAAGCCAAGAGGACACCATGGCTGGGCGAACGAACTGTGACACAATGTCACGCGACTTGTCTCAAGGCGTTCTAGCGACTTAATATATCGCATGACCTGGGCCCTGGCTACAAGAGTTTTTGGCGGCGACTATTCCAGTTAATTCGATTATTATTCTTTGAATTGTATTTGTTTCGCACTAATTCCAGTTTCTGACTTTAAGACTGTTGAACGCCATGCTAGATTTAGTCATAGAATATGGGCTTTAGAATCTCTGCATGGGCCTGGTCTGCAGCAAATAAAAGTAAGATTCTTAACCTTGTTAGTACTAATTACTGAGTACTAACTACTCACTAGTCGGTATACTCACTACTCGGTATACTCACTACTCACTTTGCCCCGAATGATGACCATGTCACCAGCTGCCTCCGCGCGTCCGGACATCTTCTTTTCTTCTTGTTTGCGCGAAAAAGTACAAAATGAAGCCCTGTAATAGGCCTACTACTATACAGCCTACAATAGCGAGAGAGAGGAGCGAAGAGTCTAATAATCCGGGCTATGTACAGTAGCAGTGGCGGAGGCGATAGTGTCTCGCTTCTCGGAGCAGAACAAGTTGCTGAGAAAGAGCGAGCGATGCTTGAGGATAGAGGCTCTGCGCCGCTGCGGGGCCTTCTGCGGCCTAAGCACGCTGGAATAGCTGCAGGCTTGTAAGGCGCGGCGGGCTGTTGCAGTATTGGAGGTAGAGGGAAGAATAGACGTGTGGAAGGGGAGGGGATGGAGGGAAACAAAAACTACATCTGGCGTTGTGGCGGCGCGCGTTGTGGACTGGGTCGCTGGACCCTTTTGTGAAGTGAGATTTGAGCTTATAATGCAACGAGTAGTCAAAATATGATAGCCCAATAATGAAATAAGTTGTTTGTGAGCTCAGCGAATATAATTCATAAGCTTTAATAAAATAGTAAGTTAATTACAAAGACGTGTTAGTATAAAAAAAAACCGAATATCAGCCAATGGCGCAAGGCCACGCAATGCAGGCAATCCGAAATTCAAATTGTGAGCTAAGCGCAGGCCTACAAAACTGTAGCCGCGTTGATAAGTTCATATATAGGCTTACAATCAAACCGTGTCAAATAGGTCGAATTTATTCTTAAACATAGAGGCCTATATACTGGTTGAGCATTGGAAATAACCTGGAGTTCTTGTATAGGCTAACTCATACTATAGGCTTGCACGCATAGACACGCAGCGTGACTTGTTGTGTCTTGAACTGGCAAACATTTTTCTCGGTGGATAGCGGTAGCTGCTGAAAGTTAGCCTACAGGGCTTGCCCGTACGCTTGTTGTTTTACGCCGCCGCCAACAATACAGCGAGACAGCTGGCCAGTCAAGCAAAGTAGAACAGCGAACGTCCTGCAGAGGCCACCTGTGTTTGTCGAGAAGTTTTCTCCGATGTAAACACTGGTCCCTCTTTCTCCAGAAGTTTCTGTATAGACCCGGGCCTGATCTTGTAAATACTGCCGCTACAGCAGCAGCATTTATCCATATAGTTGCATAACTGTTCAGCTGTGCTGTTGTTCTGTGTCTGGTGCTAGCTGTTGCTGCTGCTGCTGCGATAAATCCACCGCCTGATTGTAATAGCGACAATCATAATTATCACTGTTAGGCAACCACTGAAGTCAGAGAAGCAAGGTGAAAGAGTCGCAGAATGCCGTTGGAAGGCAAAAGTTAGGGGAGCAAGATTTAGCAAGCAACTGTTTTTTGGTTTAAATTTTCTCGGTTTCACAAGCATAATACAAGAATTCCCCAAGGCCAATTACCCCTAACCCTTATCCATGAATTGCCTCGACTGCTTCCAAAATCGGTCCCCTCTCCCTACACGATCAACGGTTGGCCCGTCTCTGCATACAGGCCCATTAGACAAAACAGTTTTTATGGTCTTTTGGTATACTGTAGCCTATACGATTGCCGACTTGGCTGGATCGGAATCAGATGGGATTGCAGTGCATCTCCAAGATAGGCCAGCTATGGCAGCTAGTGCTAATGATAGCGCTGTCTACGACGTGATAACAACGATGTTGCAACTATAAATCACCGCTAAGAGATAAACTTGTTCAGAATATGCCGTCGGGCCAAGGCTTACCAGCGGAAAAATGAGTTGTTGGGCATCTTGAGCTATTGTACAACGGAAGTCGTTCAGCGGAGCTCGCATGCTGTAACAAACACCGTGCGCCACTTGCACGCGGCCACGTTCCTTGGACCCACAGAAATCTGTTTGATTCGCTAGATTCCACTAGGCAGCTAACTAGATTCCATTATGGTCACCAGCTAGCTTCACAATAATGATGTACAGTGTATGTATGTATGTATGCTGCACATGTAACGCACTAAAAATATGTCATGCAAGCGGAGATGGAAATACATTATTTGCTTGAATCGAAAAATCGTTGGTGCGGGAGAAGTGCAGCAGACTACACAATTATGTCTATAGTAATTCGGCTGTTTCGGCCTAATGTTACCATTTTACTAGTGCCTCTTAGAAAACAGGCGCCGTTTTGTTTATCCTACCAATAATAGCCGACGTGTATTTACCAGTTGACCGCCATAGGATAGTTTCGCTTGCTTCATCAATTCAACTAGCTAATATTATGCCTCCAAGGTAGTGCACGCCAAGACGGAAGATAGAACCGGAAGTCTATTTGTGCACGTCACGATGATTTCTACGAATCACGACGTTGCTGCGAGAGAAACATGGCAGCGCGTGCCCTCGGGCGATAATGGCCTACTTCACGACAGGCCGCGATACCTTCGCCGCGCCCTAGTTAGCACGAAGGACGAGCGCTTTGACAGAATAATGTCAGAGAAGCCTCAGCAAATGCAGCAGCAGCAGCAGCAGTAGCAGCAGCAGCAGTAGATGCAACAGCGGCAGTAGAAGTAGCTGAAGCAGCCTCGGCTTTTGAATCAGCAGAATCCGCAGCCGCTGCTGCTGCAGCAACGAAATCCGCAGCAGCTGGTGCAGCAGCCTTTGGGGATATCGATCGAAAGATGGCATACCTGGCGTCCCCTACCCCCTCTCCCCCATCCTCTCACGGCGACTGGAAGTCACGATAGAATTCTAATCCCACCGGCCTCGCATGCCCCTCCCCCCCCCCACCGCGCCCGGCACCTATCGAGGCCTGGGGAGGCGACTCTGCTCATAGCATTAATTAATAGTGGGGGGGGGGGGGGGGGGCGGGGACCGTTGGGTTTTCTATTTATATTTAAATGAAAAGGCTTTTTCACAAATCCTTCTTCTTGAAATTTCTTTTTCACAAATCTAGTGAAGGTGAACAGCATCGAATTTATGCTTTGGCCTATGTGTTATATTTGTAAGCTATCTAGGACCAAGAGTCTTCAATTAGCCTAATTGGAATGTTTTGATAACAAATTTATAAGACTATGCCTGAAGCATGCAACAGTTTTATTAAAGTCGCATGATGATTTTCACGATAATTCTGCAAAATGTGCATTTTTGACCTCGTTTGTTGTCCACTAAGAGAGACAACTGACGATATACTATTATTGCGACGCGAACGTCAAATGCAGTTAGTCTCGGAGCCCCGTACGGTTGATCTTACTCCACACCCGCTGCCCGCAGGCTACATGCAGTCGTAGGCTCGGAGGGATTGCTGTCTCTCGTGTTACAGTCGCCCGCTCTCGTTCCAAGAACTACTTCGCCTGACAACAACTGCGGCCTACCGGGCCTATGGACAGACGTACAGCACGGTGGTGTAGCGAGGCCTGATGATCGCTGCCGCCTGCGCGACACACGCATGTAGGCTGGCGTTACATCTGCACTACCATAACTGGACTTGAACTATGAGCGTTGTTCAAGTCGATGGATAGGCTACTTGTAATTTATCACGTTTTGTGCGGCTGTAATAATGGATATTAAAATCTGGGGCCGACAGCGTGGGCCACTTGGAATAACGCCAGTAGAAGGATTAGAGGACTAACAGGAGGACTAACAGGAGGACTAGCAGGAGGACTAACAGGAGGACTAACAGGAGGACTAACAGGAGGACTAACAGGAGGACTAACAGGAGGACTAACAGGA
>JAQIWG010007196.1:0-12556 GCA_034695025.1 Chamaedrilus cognettii
ACCTTTACACTGAGGACCTTTACACTGAGGACCTTTACACTGAGGACCTTTACACTGAGGACCTTTACACTGAGGACCTTTACACTGAGGACTCAGAGTTTAGTTCAGGATCTATCATTTTTGTTTTGCTTCAAAGGCAATCATTTTTGTCATCCGCCTTCATTTTCGTTTCACATCGCTTGCAACACAGTTTATTTTTTATTTTGCAACACAGTTTCGGCTTGCACTCGTCGTTTCACACTTGCAACACGGTATCATTTTTGTTCACATCAGAGCAACAGTACTGCTTACTTGACGTTCTGGATGGTGTTCTCAAACATGAGCGCGTCCTTGCCGAGCAGAGAGAACGCGGCGGTCTGACGACGATCCAGTCCTCCAGAGTCTGGCACCAATATAGTAATATATCTTTATTTCTCCACGAAGGCACTTGGTACAATAACAGAAAAACAAATCAGAAAATTAAATAGATCGCAACAAACGAATAACGGACACAGAAGCTTAGGCTAGCTACAAAATTTCCATAGCACCTTTGTCTACATGAGCGAATTACATGAGACATTAAACAAATGCCCAATTCCTAATTTAAAGTTCGTTGGCGCTATGTACTCGTCCATGCCATACTTGCTGAGTAAGTCAATAGCGTCCTGTCCGGCTAACCAAATAAACAGAGTAGTAAGAGATAATAAAATATTGTTATTATATTGGTGCCATAGCGCCGCACCGGAGAGCGAGGCGCGATGGTGCAGTGGTTAAGGCGTCGAACGAAGAGTCCAGAGGAAGTTCAAGTCCGGGGACTTGAACTTAGGCTCAATTCCCGCGCCGCGCTACAACTTACGGGCCCTTCAGCAAGGCTGTTAAGCACACAAGTGTCGCTAGCTGCTAAGTAGCCTAACCTGTGCCAGATAATTATTTATTTGATTGGCATCAGGAAGGGCATAGGACATAAAAACCCAGCTCCTGCAGTCCTCACAAGGGTAAAACCTGTGTGAAAACATGGACATTAACCGAATAGACAAAAGAAGGCGGTCAGTTAATAATATTCATCGTTTTTGACGTCCATCCTAATGCGTAACAGGCAAGCCTGTACGCCTTATTCGTGTTAACACAGGTTAGGCGTTTATTTTGGAGATGAATTTGTACAACTTGATGCCCTGTCGCCGACCAGGATAATGACTTATCCTACATGACGATTTTCAGCTAGCGACACTTGTGTTAAACAGCCTTGCTGAAGGGCCTGTAACGCATGATTTAATAGTAGCCGGCGCGGGAACTTGAACTCTGGGCCTCTGGACTCAAAGTCTGACACCTTAACCACTACCCCACAGTGCCTCGCTGTCATCATCATCATCATCATTTACGTTTTACATCCACTTTTCCGTGCTAGCACAGGTTAGACGTTTAACATGACGAGACTCCCCCATAACTCCAGATTCTTTACATCTTTCTATTCATGCCTCGCTCCTTCATATCGCTCTCTACTGTCTGCTACCAAGTTGTGTTTGGTGTAGTGAATCAGTGGAAAAATCAAGGATGGAAGATGCGCAATAAAACAAAAGCAAGGCAAAGTAGAGTAGCCCACATGCTACTAGATTCGCCACATGTAGTGAGCACTCAGAACAATGAGAGAAATGTTTGACTTTTGTGACAAACTTGACGATCTTATCGATCACGGCCAAAAATGAGAACAAATTCTCAAATGAAGCACAGGTAGCACTCGTGTTCTAAATGCGTGAGACCTTAAGTTTAACTCCTCACCGTGTTAGCAATAGCACGCGAGTCCACAGTTCCTCATGCCATTGCGTGATCCTACTTTTTCCTAGTTTCGTAATGGCAAACTCCCATCTCTAACACAGACCTAGTTTCGCATATGAAGCACTCGTGCTTCGTTTGACTAATTTCTCCCATTTTAGGTCGTGATCGATAGGATTGCAGAAAACTTTACCACAGAACGACACTAGAGTAAGCACTGCTTGTCTGCGTAGTCTAGTGGTATTGTCGCTGGACTGCCGTGCTAGTGGTCCGGGGTTCAATCCCCGCTCTAGCTCAACAGAGAATTAAATTTCTCGGGCTTGCCCAGTCATAACCCGGATGGGACTTTGACTGAGATTCGAAAGACACAGCCTGTCGGGAGGATGGATCGGACAATATGTGTCAAAAATTCACAAAATTTTGTACCAAATTGTGTCACCTGTCCCTGCTGCCTGCAAAGGCAACCTATGACATCCAGCAGAATCTGCGCACTCTAGGAGGGCCTGAACTCAGCCGAAGTTCAGCATTCAAATGAGACAACAAACTGAAAAGGCCGTGAAATTTGAGTAAAGTCAGAGAATGGGTGGCGGAGCACGCAGACTTGTCCTATATGCTGGGGTCGACCAAAAAACAAACAAAAAAGCCAAGCACTGACCCGAGCCATCTTCATCGTCATTGTCGTCCTCAGCACAGTACCCAAAAGCATCGTCAACGACGTCAGGGTCGTCGCCCATCGCAGGCGCCTCTACGATTGGCTCGGGCTCGGCATCTAGGTCAAACGCGTGCTCATTCTTGCCTAGACGATCTATCGCCGACCTCAGCACCTCCTGCAACCACATAGCACCGTCGACCACTGCCTCCAACCTATGCTAGCACAAAAAATGGATGAAAAAAACTAAAACGTAGATTACCATATATTTGGAAGTAAATCAAACATAAAAATTAATTAATAAATCATCATAACAGATATATTTAAATCAGTGCTATATTTGCTAAGAGCGCAAAGCTCAGGGGCATTCAACTATTATGCTTAAAGAGGCCAACAGCATTTAGAATACGACTCTGAAGGCCAAAAAAAATTTGTAAACTGTTATTTTTCAAATTTACAGCAATTATGTAATTGAGTAGCTAATCTGAAGCACTAACCGCCTCCTTTGGCTGTCTAATCTGTTATTGTCCATGTTTTCACACTGGTTTAAACATTTGCACCCTGATGGGGACTGCTGGTGCTGCGTTACTACAGCCTGATGCCCTTCCTGTCGCCAACCACATAAATAGTCATTGGCACGGGGTTAGCAGCTAGTGACATTTGTGTTTAACAGCCTTGCTGAAGAGCCTGTAACGAATGGTTTCATAGTTGCCGGCGCGGGAACTTGAACCCAGGTCCTCAAGTCTATTTGACCGACACCTTAACCACTATAACACAGCACCTCGCTGTGGTGTAGTGGCTCTAATAATATCTCAAACCCAAACCAAACCCTAAGCCTTTAAATACATTAGTGGAATCAACGTGAATGTGTCCGTAAAAACTCAGCTCCAGCCGTCCTGATCAGGGCGGGCAAAAACGTCTAAACCTGTGTGAAAACATGGACATTAACAGATTACACGATAAAAAGGAGGTTAGTCAGTTAGTAAAGTGAATGTGAGCAAACGGAATAGACACGCTAATGAAGAGCTGCTATAGAGAGAGTAGTAGTACGCACCACTTCCTCCTGGTTCCAGTTCATGAACTCAAAGGAAGCAAAGGCCGGGCATATGGAGAGAGAGTCGAGACTGCCACTGCCACATGCGTCTGCAGCACAGCACAGGGGCGCTGAAGTAGACTAGAGGAACAGCAAGGGGGCACTAAACCAGGCTAGTTGCATTAAAGCAGACTAGTAGAACAGCATAGGGGCGCTGAAGTAGACTAGTTGAACAGCAAAGAGGCACTGAAGCAGACTAGTTGATTACCATAGGGGAGCTGACGCAGACTAGTTGAATAACGGCACTGGGGAGCTGCACTAGACTACTAGAACAGCTAAACTAACAAACAGCACAGGGGCGCTGAATCAGTTTCAACTTGTTTTTTATGGCAAACTCTATAACGATGGTAAAGAAGTCTCTCTTTAACAGAAAATGATCCTGCAAACGAGCGTGTTAAAGGCCAACTTGCCAAAAACTTATTTTATAGCAGCACCCAAAACACCACTAGATTTTGGAAAAAACATAATTTGCAACCAGATCACTAGATGGGTTGAAAATTCACTAGATCTAGTGGAAAACTATCATGAGAGGTCGGTTTTGAGACCGTGTAAGGACTGTGTGTAGTAACGATGACTACTACAGTCAGGTTCGATGCGGAGGGCCACGCATAGAACCGCTCCCCCTTCTTTAGGCGCTTTTTATGACTTACCCAATGCTCTGGGCTGCAAGCCAATTCTTTGTTCCCCGGCTTACAGGGGGTGATATACCTATGGATTGAAAACCACTAGATCTAGTGGAAAACTAATATGAGAAGCAACAATGACTGTTAGCCAGCCCCATACCTCTGAGGAACTGGACATTCCAAGTCAAAAATGTCCCTAAGATTTTCTGTGAAACAAGCCTTGACCGCATTTCAACATTAACCTATACCAGCCTTGGTTGCAACTGGCATATATATATATTATTGCTATGCTCTTTCAAAGTTGTTCTAGCATAAATATATTGCAGTCTTCACAATAGAAGTGAAAGGCAAGGGTCAGAATTTGTACATGCATGTTTACAAAATACGATTCATCGTCACAAAATATTGCACCGTTTACAGTAAATCTTACGCGTTTGTTTGCCTTCATGCCAGATAAGTCTAAAAATTCCGAACACTCCACTTGTAAGATTAGTACCAGATTAAAAACAGATAAAATATAAAGGATGAGCTGTTTATTTCTTAGGCTTGTGACCTCATAAATATTAAACAGCATATGCCATGTTTTTCTTGGTACAGGTCTATGTTGGAGCGCGCCCCAGCCCCACACCTCTGAGAAACTGTACGTCGCCGGTGCTGAGAGTCCTGTCGTCGCGCATCGAGCCTCGACTCGTGTCGAGCTGCGACGCAGCATCACCCGTCGACACGACCGTGCTGCAGTCGAGCACGAGCTGACAAGAGTCGTCGTAGCAGCGCAAGTGGTTCAGCAGCAAGCCGCCCGTGCCACCATCGTCAAAGGCCGACAGGGTCTTCTGGAACATTGGATCCACCTGCAACATGCATAGACAGGGTCTGCATGCATGCATAGACAGGGTCCTCTGGAACATCGGATCCACCTGCGCCGCGCAGAGATACGCATAGACGGGGTCCACATGCAGGCATAGACAGGGAAGCATGCACGCATAGTCCACATGCCTGCATATACAGACATAGACAGAATCGACCTGGGCTGTGCGTAAACACGCATAGACAAGGTTCACAGGCATGCGTACACACGCAGAGTCAGGGTGCGCATGCACGCATAGACACATATCTAGACATGCATAGATAGCTCGCATCAGGGTTCAAGTAGTGCATAGGCCCGCACAGACACCACATGCACGGAGACATGCACAGACAAGGTCTACCTGCATGTATAGATTCGCAGACAGGGTCCACATGCACAAAATATACTCGTAGATACCCTGCATAGATACGCATAACCAGGGCCAACCTGCAAGCACAGATATGCATATAGAAGGTCCACATGCACACACAGATACGCATAGACAGAGCCCATCCGCATGCATAGACAAGTTCATCTGCACGCATGGACCGGCTTCACAATATGCACGCATAGACACCGCATAGACATCGGGTTCGACCACAAGCAGAGACACCATGGCACCGAGTGCGGTTACCCACACACACATACAAGGTTGAGGCTGAATCTCTTTATCGCCAAGGGGGATTTAATTAATGTCATGGCAATGTGACTCTTGTTTCGAGCCTTGGGACGATAAAAATCATCGTCACGGGGTACCCATTACAAATTTGTCACTAACCCCATTCTTAAGCATAATACATTTAAAGTAGATTAAATATAATGTGTAACTTAACGCCGGATACCAATTCATGAACCGCAACAAAGTACAATAAATGTAGCAGCGTGGTTTAGTCAAATAGGCATCTTAAGAAATTCAACTTAATTAATGAAAGTGAGACGCACATCAAACTCGAGGTCAAACTTGTTGACGGTGATGTTCTTGAGGTTCGTCTCCACCGTGTGACTCTTTTTGCCCTGCAACAAGGCGCACAGCTTCACCACACACACCATATGGGCAACGCAACGAGCATCAATGCTCAATTCAAGCCTCTTTTTTTTTCTTTTTCTTCGTCATCTTCTTCAGTGTTTGTCAAATGACAGGTCTTTGGTGTCCAAGCCTTCCACCAGGCTAGTCGATCCTCAGCCCTTCTTTTCATATCTGCATACAACCTGCTTCACAAGCAGATGTCCATCATCCCAATGCGTGGCCTTCCTGGTCCTCTCTTGCCTTCCATTCTTCCCTTCATCACATCTCTGAATTCTTCTCTCACTACATGTCCAATCCAGTTTTTCTTTCTTCTGACTACCATTTCAATCATAGCCCTTGTTTCTCCACTCTTCTTAGTACCTCTTCATTTTGTTATCTTCTCTGCCCAGCTAATCTTCTCCACTTCAAAGCAAGCTAATGAAAACTAAGTGCCTTCTTCACAGCCAATTCCGTCAATGTCCATGTTCTCACACATGTGGGCTTAGACGTTTAAAGCTCTTTTGAGGAACGCAGAGGCTGAGTTTTTATGGCCAGATGCCCTTCCTGACGCCAATGAAATTCATAATTATCTGGCACAGGGTGTCACAGCTAGTGACACTTTAGAGTTCAACTGACTTCATCAAGGCTGAAGGCCTTGATGAAGCCAGCACCCAATGTCAAACAAGCCAAGCTACTCACAAATACATCAGTCCTCAAAACCGTTGCTCAAGGGTTTCAGATATTCAGGGTTCAGAAGGGTTCGCAATCAGTAGTAAACATCCCAAGCAATCTAAAGAATCACGTATCTGTTTTGGCATTCTGGTAGTTAAGGACCGTGTGCAGTAACAATGACAACCGTATTATCGTCAGGTTCTTAACAAGAAGGCCAGCACAGAACTGCTCGCCCTTCTTCAGTTACCCTTTGAGACTCACCCGGAGTCTCTGGGCTGCAAGCCTATTCTTTGTTCCCCGGCTTGCAGGCGGTAATTAAGGAATACTAAACAAAAAAAGCAGGGGGTAAAAAGGAAAAAAAAAAGGTAACTAAGGAATTATGCAGAGTAAAGCGTTTAACTATATAAAAAACTTGCTAGCAGCAAATAGACAAGAGAAAAGCAGAGCAGAGCCACTAAGTCGGTCAATATTTGCAACTAAATTCTACCCTTTTCCGTTTTTTCTCCGGCTCGTCGACAGATCCGGCTTGCTGATCCTGGTCCCCCCCTCCCCCGCCCCCCTCCTCCCCATCCTCCTCACCCTCCCCTACACAACACACCCCACCCCTCATCTAAATAACAAACCTAGTCAGTAGTCATGCATACCTCACCCCTCCCCCACTTCTCCCGTATCCCTGATTCTCAAACTTTTTGATATCATGGACCAGTCAAAATGTTCCCCTCATTTTCCGCGACAAGGATCCTCTCATCGCAATATACAGTGTAGTTGCACAGTCCAAAATCAAATAATTAAATACCTCTATACGTAGGTGCAATGAAAGGTTAAATTTTCATTTATTACAGTACTACACTTCACACCTCGGCGGCATGTAGCTGTACACAACACCCTTTTTATATAAAACACCCAGCCTGCATAATCCACTTCCTCCTTACAAAACACACCAATCCAGCACACCCTTCTCCACATAACACACACTGTTTATTCAGTTTTTTTCAAATCACCAAAAATTTGAAAAAAACTTCTTTTTTTCAGGCCTTGCTAAATTTCTCGACAAAATCAATCAGGTCAGCTCTCCCTTCTAGTGCTAGAAGAGAGAGCTTTACTCAAAATATGTTGAATATATTAATCTGCTCATCACCATAGAACCAGTAATTAAACATCTAACAACAAAGGATCAACACAAAATCCGCCAAAGACTTGCGTCAATTTAATTTTTTTTGTGCCAATCGCCCTTAAAGAGCATGCACATGTATACACTTACACATATACTTTTCCATCACTCATGCCTTCGCACAAACCAGTTTTCTGCGGCCCCGCTGCGCCGCGCCCGAGCCCCGACAGAACCTTATACATCTCCGAGTGGATCGCGTCGACACGCCCGGCGTATATCTTGGCGCTCGCATCCAGGGTGGAGCTGGCCATCTGAGCATGGTAAGCACACAACCAAATCAAGGGTCCCTCAACCATTGCATGTTACAAAATAGGTTCATGCTAAACCTCCCTTCATGACTACTCCATCAAGTACTACTACTCCTAGCGCTGGCCCAGCTAGCAGCTGTTTGCAAATGAATAAATGAAAAATATACGAATAGAAGAAATTATTAAAATATATTAATTTCAAATAAATATAGTTGACAGCGGTAAAATGATTTTCAAATATAGTTCCATAAAGAGGGACCTGAAAGTCAGTGACGTCCTTCTTCTTAAACAGCTCCGACATGTAGTCGATGAGGTGAAGGCCAAACGCATTCTTCGCGCTGATGCGCTGCAACGAAAGTATGCACGCAAGGAATTGAACAACCGTTCATTGTGCAAAAACATCTACTGTACCATATGTCTCAAACTGAAATAAATGGCGTCTGCGACAGTATACATCCAACACGGGAAATGTACAAAATAAATCAGAATAATGATGATGTTGAGTGCAACATGATGAGCGAGTGAGAATGATGATGATGATGAGTGACATTAGTTCATATTACGATAGACTTAATATGCATAAATTTAGTTTCACTAAATAAAGAAGAGAGTACTTCAAGAACTAAATTTTCATGTTGGGAACTCCAAGAATAAAGTGTTTCATAGCTACATTTCAAGCTAAATTATCTTCCTGGCATTCCTCCACTTTCTCCTTTCCCTATCGTCTCATATTACACCTGCCTGGTGCCTATGACAAGGGGAGGTCCCCGATGATGTCTATCAATGCCAAAACAGCCCGCCAAAACAGCCTGAAGCTCAATATTATATTATATTACAATTCACTGACTGCTGCAATCTCCAGTGTTCAGTTTAGCGCTTACAAAATAGGAGTAACGTTACGCGGGCTGCTTATAAAACAGGAGTAGTGCACTCCTATGCCTTTCAAAAAAGGAGTAGAATTAAAGTAGGCCTACTCCACCATCGTGTATTTTTATGAGTAATGCTATTCCTACCCACTTTTAAATACGAGTAGTTTTAAAAAAAAACTTGTTTTGGAGTACTACTCCTTCTAAACACATCCCTGGCAATCTCTGTCAGATTTTCGTGCGTCCAGTGCAAAATAATCCAAATTAGCTTCTATTCCGAGGTTATGCTGTTTGACTGACGTTCTCGGCGGAGAGCTTGATACAGTCGGTGTAGTGCTCCGTGAGCTGCGCGTTGCTCAAACCTCCGAGCGGCAGCGATCTTCGTCTGTACACACAGCACCGGGGGGTAGGTGAGATCTATCTAAGTCCATCTACTTTATTCACCAAATGTCAAGCACATATGGTTAACAATACCAGAATACATACAAGCAACAATATCTATACGTGCGTGCATCTGCAGACTGGCAGCAACATCAATTCATTAATTGAGAGTGAAAAACGCCAAAAAGGAGCAAAGGATACTGGATATAATTCCTACATACTTTCTAAGAGCAGCAGTACTGACCTTATACATAATAATTATATTTAAACTATATGAATAATAATATTTCAAGTCAAATTTAAATTATATTTAAATAAATATAATAAAAATTATTATATTTGCATATAATGATAATAAAAATATAATAATAATATTATAATAATATTATATAATAATAATATTTAATATCTGTCAATGTCTGTAATGATCCTATCAATGTAATGGAATCTGACCTTTAAAAAATTATAAATACAACTATATTTACAGTAATACGCTAACTATACAGCATTCATACAAGATAGTTGCGCTCTGTCGATACAGATCTAGCGGGCTCTTACGTGCACGACCACTCGTGATCTTATGTGCTCGACTACTTACGACTTTCTTATGTGCTCAATGACTTATGACTCTCTAATGTGCTCAATGACTCATGACTCTCTTATGTGCTCAATGACTTATGACTCCCTTATGTGCTCAATGACTTATGACTCTCTTATGTGCTCAATGACTTGACTCTCGTATGTGCTCGATGGCGCAAGTTGTGATGCGTCTGTTTTATGGATGGCAGGAAACTCTGCAGCACAAGACTGATTACTACTCAAGTAAGTGAGTTCTAAGTAATTTTGGCAAATAATTTTCCATCTAAAGACTTGACAAGATCGTCCAGTTGGGTGGGGGACGAGGGGTTTTGTTGGATTTACTTGATATTTCTTGGCTAGATATTGCCTACATTTCTACGATGACAGTTTCTCAGGCGGGGTGGTGTGGAGGGCGTGTGTCCATGGCTGCAAATGGCCTACCCCTGCGTAAGCGGGGAATGCGATCACAATACACGTGTGTGTGTGTGAACAAATTGTATATAAAAAGGTTTAGACTTTAGATTTGATATAAAATTGTATATAAAAAGGTTTAGACTTGAGACTTAATATAAAATGGTATATAAAATGGTTTAGGTTTCTCCAACACGGATTTAATGGTGGTTCAGGATTTAACCCACCTTTTTGCATAGGCTAAATCCTGAAATACCATTAAATCCGTGTTGGAGAAACCAGCCCCTAGACTTGAGACTTGATATAAAATTGTATATAAATAGGTTTAGACTTGATATTGCAAAGTCCAGTTTCGGGAATAGTCAGTATCCCATGGAACAATTTGCCACATGCTCTTGTTGAAGCCCCAACTATCAACATGTTCAAGGAGGGTTGGACAAATACCTGAGAACTATACACGTTATAACATGCTAGAACGTTCTCTAGAACCAAGGCAAAGCCCGAGCGAGAGGCCTACCGCGTGAATGGACGTCATCATGGGTCCGACATGCACCCATAGGCCAGCTCTGATGTACTTTCTCACCTGATATCATATACCTGAGCCATCTAACGATTGGTTAGACATCACAGCAAGGCGCTGTGGTGTAGTGGTTAAGGTGTCGGACTTCTAGTACACAGGACCAGGGTTCAAGTCCCCGTGCCGGCAACCATATAACCATGCGTTACAGGCCCTTCAGCAAGGCTGTTAAACACACAAGTGTTGCTAGCTGCTAACCCCATGCCAGAAAATTATTTATTTGGTTGGCGTCAGGAAAGGCATCTGGCCGTAAAAGCCCATCTCCAGCAGTCCTGCTCAAGGTGAGCAAAAACGTGTAAACCTGTGTAAAAACATGGACATTAACAGATTAAACGACAGAAAGTTAGGAGGTTAGTTAGTTAGTTTTTAACAGTTATGCGCACCGGTCAGCCATGCCGCTGACGGGACTGACAAGCTGATGCTGCTGGAGCTCGAGCATCTTCGACATCTGTCGCTCAGACTTCTCCGCTCGGTCGTCGTTGAGCGCGAGGGGGGAGAGGAACACCCGTGGGCTCTTCTTGTTGCTGCCCCCGCCCAGGGCCCGGCGCCCCACCGGGGAAATGTACGTATTGGGGGTCATGTGGGAAGGCGTGCCGACGGCAGATGCTGCCATGGCGTCAAAATGGCGTGATGTAACTATCTGACAAAGGAGCAAAGAACTTACATTCAAAGTTACATACAATGTGCTACAGCATCGTGCTACTGATATAGGTTGTTCTTCAGACGCATCTATTTCGCGGAACGCTAAACGGCGAAAAGTATCAAAGCTTAAAACGCAAAAAAAACCTGCAAAATATTTCGCACTTTAGGCACATAACTTTTACAACTTCCAGGTCTGCACTACCAAAGCAATCTTCAAGGATAAACCATTAGCCTTGGCCATTAAGCAAGATAGAACGACCGGGTTTGCACTGTTCTTGAACTCGAGTGGACATGTGTAACAGGCGCACCTGTAGGCCTACAGCATATAGGTTGTAAAACCACTCTTAGCTGACGCTGGCGCCAGTTTCGCAAAATAAATCGCAAAACCCTCTTCGCGTTTTAGTCTCGTTTCGCTGCATTTTTTCTCAGAATGTGTCTAGCGTTTTAGCTGGTGATATTTTTCGCGGTTTCGCGAAAGAGACGCGCCCTTGCTCTTCAGAAAGAGTATCAACCACACAGCGGATTAGATTCACCTCTGGCAGCCTCAGCAATTGATGAAAACTTTCCTATCTCTGAAAACCTGTGTTCGAGATAGTACTTTCACCATGACGAAAGTTGAAAATCGGTAGAACTCATATAGAGACGCGTGAGACCTTATATTGAACTCCTCGATGCGCGCAACTACACGCAAAAAACACGAAACTGCCTGTTGTCGGAGACATGGAAGTTATCACTGGTCAGTCTGAAAGAAGACGACCACTTAAACTTAATCTAGCCCTAATGCATTCGTGATGGTTTTGAGAGTACATGTTTTTGAGAGACATGTTTTTGTCATGGCAATGACGTCACCAAGGGTCCTCCTTCCGGCTCTCAAACATTCAAATTTTGACGATCCTATTCCGGAATGGCAAAATGACAAAGTCATGCGCAAAAGTTACCTCACTCAGCGGCCTCCCTGAAAGAGGCCTGAGGGGCTAGGACTCTTATTTTTGGCCCATGGGTAGACAGCAGAAGACTGAACACAGGCATGTTTTTGTCATGGCAA
>JAQIWG010007197.1:0-12555 GCA_034695025.1 Chamaedrilus cognettii
ATATATACTTATATATAGGATAATATATATACTTATATATAGGATAATATATATACTTATATATAGGATAATATATATACTTATATATAGGATAATATATAAACTTATATACCCGAAAGACTAAAGCAACCATCGAAGTTATCAGACAGTAGTTCAGGGTCATGGTATACCTATATGGTGGTCAATATTGCAAAATAAGCCGAGGCTGCAATTTGTAGACTAAGTCTTCAAGAACTGCAACGTCAATACAATATTGAATAGAGAAATGTGTGTGTGTGTGAACTTCAGTGCCATTGCCGGTGCTCATGCGCCAGTGCCTGTTGATGGGTCCCAATTACATGTAATCCTACCGTGGTGTCCGGCCTTGCCCAGCTGGAAATGGGAACAAGAGAGCGAATGAAGTCAGTTAGTATATGCAGAGTCAGTTAGTGGGCAGAATGGAGTGAGTTCACTGCTCCAGTCAGACAGCGGCCAAGTTGACTACTGTAGGCTTGTATGTGATTAATTGAGTGCATGCCCCCGCTGCGTCCGGCCTTTAGGTCCACGGCAGCCAGTAAGTGAATAGGGGAGGCGTGGTTTGGATCGCTGCCAATTTCGGAAAGCTATTATTAGCTATCTAGTATTAGCCTGTACTACGGACTGCAGAACTTGAATTAAACAGGAAGCGAAGCTAAAAGGTTTCCCTGAACATGTAGCTTACCCAGAGCCCTGCCAAGGGTTGCAGCAAAGCAATAGCCTTACAGACTAATACTGTTTTTCCATTGAAAGTTTATAATTTTTTTAGAGATCAGTTGATGAGTGCATTGCAGATTTTTAACTACAATCTGTTTAATTTGCGCTATGTGTGATCGATCACTAAGGTCTAGAATCAAGTTCTCTACTTGTAACAGCTGGGTCAGGCAACGTGGCACCAAATAAGTTTGTTTTTCAAGGGAGCTGCTCATTAAGGACTTGTTTACTAGTGACGGAAACCCTCGACCCCAGTAATAGAGATTGCGATCCAAAGGGCTACGAAATCAAGTAAATTATGCATCATTGAGTGTTACCCGTCACCTACACCGTCACCGATCGCATCGACTAAAGCATTTAATGAATTCAAAAAATCACAAAACATGACTGCTGCATAGCAGCACAGTCTGAGCTACAGTGCACGTATGGTACATGGTACTGTGCCGTGTAACGTCCGTGGTCCAGCATTGACTTTTATACCGGATGCAGCTCATCATAGACCTGACAGTGACTGGGACTGGATTGCCCGGACGCCTGTCCTGCTAATAGCCTTCATAGTGGCCCCTCCAGCGTCCAATCGTGCGGACCGTTCCGCTCCACTGCATCCACTCCACGCCTTGCGATGCGTCACGTGATCCATTGTGGGAAAGATGTCAGTGCAAGCTTTGGGTTCTCTCTCTAGTGCACTGACAAACGGCAGGTCCCTGGCATCCAACCCCCCTATGATAGCATTAACCTCGCTGTGGCTAATGCTAATTATAAACCTGGATGACTGATCAAAAAACTGGTCATAGTTATTTGAAAACAAATTGAAGATACTTTTCAGAAATTTGACATTATTAATAATTGTGATAGTGGAGTCGTTTTGACCTTGAACTTGAAGTTCTGAATAACTATAAGGATCGTCTGTGTTTATTGTCAGGCCTCGTTTCTGTGCTCGACTCTGATACGTGGAGGTGAAATCGTGAAATCCAACGGCCTTGACATTCGTGTGGGAGGAGCCTGTTAGCAGACGACGAAGGGGATTGGTTGTTGAGGCCACTGGGCGTGGTCTACCATCAAGCGCCATCGCATCTGATTGGTTCGATTTTGAATTAGGTGAGTCTTATTTGAATTTGTTATGTTCATTAAAAGCGCTGTTGTTACATTATTCGTTTGATGTAAAGAGAATTATTTTTCTTTGTGTTTTTGCGTTTTATTTTGCAGAGCTTTTGGTAAAACTGATTTGTGGAAAATACAATCAGTGAATCGGAACGTAGTGATCTCGCTTTTACCGCTATTGGCTTCGCGGCTGCTTCGCCGCTTGTATCTCACCGACGCATTCACCAAGCGCGTGTGGCTCAAAATTAAAAATCAATTTTTGTTTCTATGTTTCGACCCGGCCACATGGCTTAATGTGTTTCATTTCCGATGGGCAGCATCTGTTTTGGCATGGAGCTGTAAATTCAGTGATTGTGTCTGGCCTACGTGCCTTTGTGGCCATTGACTGGCTCAATGTACAGGGGTTCAATCCAAATGGTGCCCGTTTTAGAGTCGGCTGTTGTGTGTATTCACCAACCAGTAGGACAAGTTGAGTAGATGCGAAGTGTGGCGTCGATTTAGTAGCGATTAAAAATTTTGTGTTCTTGCTTACGCTTGTAAATGAAATCGACAATATGACGTTATTACCAAGACTGGTAGCTGGATATATAGATCTGTGTGTTTAATTAATTGACATCGAGACAGGAGTAGCCTACAGTACTGCACAATTATGAAGCTTGTTAAATAGAACTATTAGAGTTAAATGTTAGGCCTGCCTGATATAAAATCTTAGAGAATGGTATTATATTTTTGCTAATTATTCACAAGGTTGATTGGATACGCGATATGCAATTATGCATGTTATGATGACATGGGCATATGCATAAATAACATTTATTAGGTTGAAGACCAAAGATTGCCAAGTTAGTGAATAATGTTACAGTGTAGTAGCTGCAACATTCTTCTTCATTTTGCTTTGTCTTTCGGCTGCCTCATTTGCAGCAACATTCCAAAATATACATTTGCCACTACGCCCCTACGCTACAACAACCAGATTTCATTTGTAGCAACACCAAACAGCATAAAAGTTCGCTAGTATTCAGTATCATGAGGTCAGGTCTCAGAGCAGACAAACCGCAGATGTCAGGACGCCGCCTGGTTTAGACAGACAGACATAACTTGACGGCCTTGGATGCTGCCAGATGTTTGATCTAACGATAGGACCACTCCGGCTGAGGTTATCTCCAAACTTGAAGATGTTTGTTTGGAACAGGAAGATGATCCGAGTCTTGGTCGGATATAGGCTTGGAACGCTGCCAAGATGGCTTGAGGATATTTACATGCAGCCTGGCAAACTTAGATTGTGTTCGCGATCTCCCATCTTCAAGGATGAATTGGAGTTTGGATCCCATGCAAGTGTCTTACTGGCGACTTCATAGCTTTTTGCACAAACTCAATATTATTGAGTGCCTAGCCTAAAGTATGATTCAGTGTCTAGTCTATCCGTCGTCGTCACTCTACCAAAGCATTCATTGTGTTTTTTACGATTGTGGGTATGTATGCCTGTAAAAAGTGTAGATGTTCGTGTTCAATTGATGTACTGATTGTAATTCTAGAAGCACGGGGCCTTGTGGCCTACTGATAGTGCGTGAGGAAGCTGTGACAGAGCAGCCGGTCACCTGTTGAATTCTTTCATCCATTTTAGTTCACTAGGTACCTGTAATATTACCAGCAACTTTTATAGTTTTGCTAGGGACCTACTTTGAGTAATAAGGTGTCAGAATGTGGCATTGTGTGCCGTTTTCTAACATAAAAACGACAAACTTGTATGCTGTCGTTTTCTGCCACTGCTGAATAGGGCCTAGGTAGTAATGCCTCGGCGATATAATGCTTAATCGTTAATGCTGGCATATAAGTTTATTTCACAATTCAACGTATACTGGTGTATTAGCTAGCGTCAATGAAAAGCGAGGCGTTCAGATAGAAATGAAAAAAAGCGTAGTATGCAGAATAATTGAGCCATCAGCACAGAGTTTGAAGGATAAAGATTTGTAACTAAGAATTGCGAAGAGAGAGTGCAGCCAACCGGTGACGAGTGGATCTCTAGCTGGCATGGGAACATAGAGTTTTTGTATTAACCAAGACGACAATTGGCGAAACTTATTTGTGAATATTGGTGTGGAATCGAGAGTGTTCGTAGTTTGAAAAATTGTATGTGCTTAACTTTATATTTAGCTCTCGGTGAGCCTATTGTACTTTAGTGCTATGGTATTGGTCACTTGCCCATTATGAGTTTTCAGAATAGTAGTTGTCCACTTTTTTTGATGTAGAGGTCGGCATGAAATATCTTTATGTGCTCCTACTGTCTTTTCTAACCTCAAATGAGTTTCTGACATATTTTATACCACCAGTAATTGATGCAGAGTAGTCAATATCGATTACAAGTACAGGTAAGTGGCCACTTTAAATATGAAACTCCTGTGCAGTGTTTTTGACAGCCTATCTGATAATCATTTCTTTATTTTTTATTTTGTTAAACTTAGGATGTAATTTTGTCAATTTTTTGCTCACTGAACAGTTACCCTTTGGAAGCAAGTAGAAATAGTAACCCATTTGAAACAACTATCTACAAGTGGTCTATGCAGACGATGCTAGAGAGAGAGAAAAGATGGATGAATTCTCAAGATATAATTTTTTAAACGGTAGCTCATTTAGGCTAATTTCCAGGTGCAATCCCATTAAGGGCCTGAATGCCACGGCACAAAACGAGTGTCATTCTTGTTCACTGAAGCGAGGTCCCGCAGCCCCATCGTTGACGAATGTCGTACACTGTCTGGTGTCATACGAAGCAACCCGCATGCAATAGGGGAATTGTTCTATTTTTAGACTATATTGTCAGTTGTGTCCCAGGCAACTGACGTAGATCTAGCCCTACCTATATTGTCAACCAAAAAACTATGGATGAAACCTTACTAGATCTTGCCTAAATCTAACTAAAATCTAGCCACAAAACACAAATTTTAAGCGTATTCAAAATAGAAAAAAAAATCTGCTGCGGGTCTTATCTTAATAACGCGGGCTGTGCGTGCCGGTGTTGTACACACATCATCGCCCCGCGCGCATTGTACGCCTTCCCACGGCCGCTCGCTGCACTAATGACGTCATCTGTTTGCATTCGTTTCCCCCCCCCCCCCCCCTTCTCCCCGCCGCATTCCGCCATATCTCCCCCCCCCCCCGCCTTACACTCGCACCCGAGAATCCTTTCAAAAGTGAACTCTTCCAGACTTGTCAACATTGCCTGATTGTGGTGCGGCTTCACTCGGTGCATGGAAAATAAACCAACTAAAATTCCAAAAATAGTGCAGATATTATGCTGTTGATGTTATTTGCTGTAGGGCGATACTTAGCTGAAAATACTTATATATTTCTAAATGCATTGCAGTCTTTGTGAATCATATGAAGGAATCGTGTTGTTACAGTTATCATATGAGGTGAAATATGAGAGCTGCGAGATGGATAATATTCTAAATTAATATTTGAGATTCAAGTGTGAGATTGTGTGGTCGACGCTTCGTGCAATGCATCCAAGATTTTCTGAATTATTTATCTGAAATGATATTGTTGCCCTTTTTACATTTGTATCTCGTTTGATACAGCCAGTTTCAGTAACTTATATTGTTACTATAGAGCTGCAACTTGTGGGCTTATCTCTGAATCTAAGCCATTTCTTCCAGAGTCTTTTACACGGTGCCCCGAAATGATGCTAAATCAATTAGTATCACTTACACTGTGACCTGAAACAAAAAACATCTACAGGCCTGTTTCTCGTGTTGTGTATTACGATAAATAACGTTCCGTGCCTGCCACCCATGCAGTAAACACGCCCCGCCTGCTACGGTATCTGATAGCCGATGTGTATGGTGCAATAAAGGTAGGCGCTTTGCACCGAGGCCTATGCCAGGAACAATAACTCACGAGCAGACTGTTGCTTTCAGTCGTCAGTCGATGAACGGCGGAGAAAGTTTTCCACCTCCAGCGATTACCGGGAAATAAAAGGGGTTTGTTTATAACCACAGGTTTCAGTTTATTGTCCATCTCTCAGATCGGGTATAGTACAGTGCTACTGTACTACATTGCGATTTGGATCGTGTTGGTTATGTGCGCACTGTTTTCTTAAGCTACAGTCCACGTTTCATGCTAAGTGAACAGATCTGTATTTTGTAGGCCATAATGTATTTGAATCCTGTTTTGTCAGTACTGCGCCTCCTAAAATATACCCTGATGACGAGTATACTAGGCCCACTACTTTTCTTTCCTTGGAAAGAAAGTGAAGTGATTTACTATCTTTGGTTGAGAGAATGGCCTTCGTGGTAGTAGATAAAGTTAGTTGAACGCTTTCTCTAAACAACCAGAAGACTACTGCAACAGCATCGATCACGCATGCGGCGTAACAGCCAACAATAAAATACCCTTCGTGGCATTACGCTGTGTGTAGTTGTTGCACTGTTGGTCGACAGTCTCTCGGGCTTGTTCGCTAAATTAAAGCGTTGCGCTTATTTCATTTATTTAATTTATCAGTGGACTATAATTTAGTGGGCCTTGAATAGTAGGCTAATGTTGTTCATATTTCTTGCGTTCATCTTCGCACCATGCAGAGGTGCAAGATAACAAACGTTCTTATGCAGTCTGTATTGTAATGGTCATCAATAAGTTCATCTACTGGCTGTACCTGCTTTCGCTTCCAAAGCCCATAAAACCTTGCAGTGCAACAGTGTCCTAAAGGGGCATAATGGCAGGCTTGTTACCCAATTTAGATTGGGTTTGAGCCCGTTACAGAACGAGCTATTTATTTATAACATAATTGACAACCCGTTTTGTCCCTCTTGTGGAGAAAAAATCGAAACCCTGATACATTTCTTATTTGAGTGTGAAGTTTATGCTTCGTATCATGAAATTATGATGAATAAAATGACTGATTTGTCTATCGCATTAAATACCTACTACAATTTAGCTTTAGACATGTCAAAACGATGTGATGTTATACATTTGCTAACGCATGCAATAGATCTACCAGCCACTGATGTCAGCGAACAGTGCAACGTCAATGCTTTGATTTTTAATACTATATCGACATACATTTCCTCGACATCGAGATTCAGTGAACGATTCAAATAATTATTGATATAATATTGTGTGTCCTTGACCGTGCTGCAAGTTGATCTGAAGTCCGTCGCTGAGTAGCATAACACTTAACTTGTCTCATTTGTACCCAACCACAATAGTCGTATTCTCTATGCTTTTGAAAATATTCAATGGTAAATAAACTCAGTAAATTTTTGTTAATTTGCCAACAGCATCCTCCAGTGATAACTACATTACATGCTTCATTTGTATTTCGGCACCTGTCTTTAAACTTAAAAATTGCACGAGCTATTCCATATTATTTATTTAAGTATTTTTAAGGCACACCTTTGTGGAATGTATATTCTGTGTGTGTTGCTGTTGGAAAAAAAAAAATCAGTTTTGAAACTGGGAGATAGGGCTTCATGTTTATCAGAGCCTCTCCTGTGGCATACATGTAGCTTACTTATGCCGAATTGCATTATTTTTGTCAAAGAAGGATAGAACTGGATCTGCTGAAGCACTTTAGAATCTTATCCGCACTCCCTGTAGAAGACTCTACACTAACGACTCGCTATAGGCCAACGTTCGCTCAAGTTTAGCTCAAAGTTCGCTTGGCTTCAACTAGTACTCCTAAGTTTCTTAAGGCTGATAGCCGTTACAGTTCCAAAAGCTGAAGATGGCTCGTGGCTTGGAAGCTTCTAGAATGGTTCTGTCTCCCAGATGTTGGGCTGAACCGCAGACGGCACCATGCTGCGCTATACCTGCAGCCAAGCCCTAGCTGTAGATGCGGCCTCCTTCAATGTGTGGCGCAAGTTTAACGGCAGATTACAACCAGAGATCGTGGAGTTGAAGCCGACCGCGGGAGGCTGAGAACTGCCACGCCCCAGACGCAGATATGCTTCTTGTGTTTCCTCCGCACTTCTCTAAAGATCAGTTGTCACATCTCGCTGCGGCACTCGCTATACATCACTCAGAGTTGTAACGCGACCCAACTTGAATATCCCTAGATTCTGGGTTTATCTGCGCAAAATATCACTAGATTGCATTTTTTGGCAAAAGCCAAGTCCATCTGGCCATCATGAAATGCGTTAAAATTCTTTGGTACACACTGAAGCGATTATTTATTTTGAAAGTAGTCCATATCACGCACACTTACATTTCTATAACAATCAACACTCAATCAATGTTTTTGTGATTCTAATCGATCGTGCGCGTTAATGGAAATTTCTTAGCGCATACGCAAGTAGGCCTAAACTTGCAGAATGTAGAATTAGTTAAATGGTGCTTAGAACCATAGCGTATGAGCTGTGGCCTATTTTTGTGGAGCATTTGAGTGCTTCTATAACATATTCCATTATTCGTTATTTCCCCTCTTGCTCTCTGTAAGGACCTAATTGATAGTCAGCTTCTTTAGCTTTGCGTTCTCATGCATGATCTTGTTAGACTCTGGAGTTTTCTCCAGTTATTAGTACTGCCAGACTATTTGAACAAGAGCGTGTACATTAGTCTTGTAGAATGTAAAGTACTTATCGCTCTGTTTACACTTGGCTCTCGATCCATTTGAAAGCGACTGCTAAATCGTGCTAACTACACGCGCTTCACATTGCTGATGGCACTTCGCTGAGTAGTTTCGTGGGGGTCATAAATGGTCTTCAAAAATTAGCTGAGACAGGTGGAGTCCTGCGGCTAAGAGAAATGAATAGTGACCCCTATTGATGTTACGTTGTATTGATGCAGTTGCTATGCATGCAATTGCAAATCGCGATACATAACAAGAATTAAGAGTCTGTTTGCTATGCAGAATTTGAAACTATATTTGATTGCCTTATTGTATGGTGTGCCAGAATCATAAGTGATGCAGTCAAATTTTTGACATAGTTAATATCATCGCAACTACCATTCCATTGCTCCAGCAGCTCTGCAAAAACTTACAAGTGATGGTGGTTTGAACATTGCTACTTTGTTAGGCCTATTTATTGTTCTACATTATTTTGATATTTTTGTACGCAATGATAGCGCATCATTTAAACATCCTTTATCCAGTCATGACTTTCAGACAAATATGAAGCGGTGTTTGATTTAAATTTGTATCTCTCATTTTTTCCCTCAAGGATTCCTAGACAGAATTCGTCTTGCGCAAAGATACCTGGATTTTTCTGCTTCGATAGCCCTGGTTAAATCTCGAAGCGCGATTGTGCGCGTATACAGTTGATGCTTGTGCCAGAGACAAGTATATTGGTTGAACGCCGTGCGCCCTCTCTAGGTCTATTGACAGGCGCTAAGACGAGTCCTCATTCCACGCGTCGTGCTGTCTGCTCCCTGTTTACGCAAGCGTCGAGCACAATAGTCAAAAAGGCCGAACTGCTGGGCGTCTTTTGCTATTGTGCAATGTCAGTGGATATCATCGGCATGCAGTACTAGTTGGTTTATTAAACGTGAGCCGTGGTGTCACTTGCTTATATAGTCTAGCTACATGTAGACCGGTGCGTTTTTGTGACCCGGTATTGCGAGTTCGAGTTCGTATCATGCAAAACAGAAACTGTTTATAGCAAATTACATGGAGCGTAACAGAACGATAGACCATAATTTTGACGATGTGAATGTTGCTAGTTGTGCAACGACCTTGTTTTTGTTTGCTACTTTTGAATAACGTCTGTCTTGTTTGGCTCAAAATGGCCCTAGTCGCCAGTGAGCTGCTATATATCGATAAACAACACACATACATTTCATGTACTAGTCAAGTGTGTAAGATGACATCTACAATTGACAATTGTATTAGGTCACTAATTTGTCTGTGCATATTTATTCAGTTTGAATATCAGCACAATATTTCAATAGTTGATTGATTATACTAACGATGTGCCTGTGATTCTCGATCGCAGTTGGTCTGTGAACCTGTTCGATGATCTGAGTTCAACGTTCTAAGCGCTACCAACAACTCGGTATCAGCGAGATCACACGCCTACTAGTAGCCTAAACCCAGCCTGTGATCGAGCCTCAACATGATGCAAGCAGGACTTTCAGCCGACGTGCGCCTTCCATCTCTCGTCAGTGACGTCACGCTCAAACCTGCGTCAAATAAATAAGAAATCGAATCCTGTCTGTTGAACACCAACACTCTAATAGGCCGCTGTTTGATTTTACCTTGGAGTTGATTTATTGTCGTAGCCTCATGCTAGCATAATTGCCTAGAGGGCAAATGTTGAAATTGCTTGGAGATTTTGCCCTTGTTGCTTAGACTTGGCTTTCTTTTCCAAAACGGCATGATGGCTTTTTGGTATTAAAAGGTGTAGATGGTTTATAGTGAAATAGGTTATTTAGCAGGTTATAGGCATGAAATTATCTTAGCAATTGTTATAGTAAGCACAGCATACTACGTAGCACGAATAGTTGTAAAGCAGTAAGTTGTGTGCAGGGCATGACATACTTTTATGCGCTTATCTGGGATACAAGGTCCATCTGACGAGAAGCTGGTAATAAATTTTTATGTTGTTAAAAACGCACATCGCTCCATCGGCTACTCGCAGAGATTTATCCCCAGTTGTATTACGTCCAGGGGATGGACACGGTCACCCTTCAGGGTCGGGGGGGCAGCGGGATCGGGCTCGAGGTGGGGGGCAACGCCCACGATGGGTTCGTCGTTCAGGACGTTAACGCGGGGGGCGCGGCAGGGGCATCAGGCAGGATCAAACCAGGTCGAAGCAAGGGTCACTCACTGATAGCCTATGAATTGAAGTTGTTCTCTTTATTTTATTGTAAATATTTGCATTTCGTTTTTCTACAGTGCAGTTTAGCCATATTTTGAAATTAGCCTAAATAAATCTGCCAGGACCTACCTTCCAGCTGTGGTGTAGTGGTTAAGGCGTCGGACTAAGTGTCCCGATTACCAGGGTTCAAGTCCCCACACCGGCAACTATGAAACCATGCGTTACTGCCCTTCGGCAAAGCTGTTAAACACAACTGATTTATTGGTTGGCGTCAGGAAGGGCATCTAGACATAAAAACTCAGCTTTTTAGGTTTTTCTGAACAGTTTTTACAGTATGCGCAGAAATATTCAGATAAAATTGATCAACTTTAACTATTCCTTTATGCTCGTTACTCGATAGGATTGTACCGATACATGCAAAACATGTCTTTTGCGTAATGCGTGATTAATAAGATTGTAAATATTCATGCCATTTGGCTTACGCAGGTGATCGCATATCGGGTATCGGCATCGGCATGGAAGGTCTTGGCTTAGACGACATTCGGACAATACTCAACCTTCTTGCCCCGTATCCCGTCAAGTTGAACATTGCGTCAACTGACGCCGAAGCCGGATTCGGCGTCAGTGGACCAAATGTTGGACTTTCAGGGCTGAACGCAGGTGGTGCAGGATTTGGTGTTTCCGGACCGAACGTTGGTCTTCATGGACCAAACGTAGGTCTGACTGGACTAAACGTTGGTTTTTCCGGGCCAAACGTTGGTCTTTACGGACCGAACGTCGGTCTGACTGGACCGGAAGTTGACCTAAATGCGAACACTGATGCCCGCTTTGACCTGCCGTCAGGAGCGGTCAATCTACCGGGTGGTGGAGTGAGTTTGGGTGCAGATGTACGGCCACCGTCGGCAAACATAAACCTTCCGCAGTTTCGAACGGATGTCGATGCAAATGCCAACGCTGGTCTCGATGTTTCACTGCCAGATGTCGAGGTCGAACTTCCCGATATCGACGCAAAGGGAAAGAAATTTGGTGACAAAATGAAGGGGTTTTTCCGCACAGGCAGCAACAAGGAAAAGAATGAAAAGGGAAGGATAAGTATCGAGGGAGGGGGCGATGTCAAGATGCCAAGGATAAGTGCGGATGGAGAGGTGGACGCAAGCCTGCCTTCAGTTGATGTTCGCGGTGATCTCTCGCTCAAGGGCTCCAAACCAGATCACGAGAGCTGGCTCAACAAGCACAAGCCCAAGATTAACTTTGGCAAATCAGGAAAATATTCTGTAGCGGATGCAAGTGCAAACGTTGACGTAAAGCTTCCCACGGTAAATGATGATGTGAGTGGAAAGGATAGAGGCAGCTTGGAATTTACAGGGATCGTTCCCAAGAGCAGCGTACAATTGCCTGGCGTAGCTGCTAATGCAAGCGCTGCTGCTCCAGCTTTGGACATCAGTGGAAAGCTTCCAGAAGGAAGTGTTGGAATTGAGGGAGGCATATCTCGAATTCCACACGGCTGCATTGAGGGTCCAAAGATAGAAATTGATGTGAAAAAGCCGCACATTGCTGGGGAAACCGGATTGAGCGTTGATATGCCCAAAGTCAAAGGACCCAATTTTGGTGGAAAAGGTGAATACGGGGGCCCATCCCTTGATGTCACTGCACCGAAAGGAAATATAGGTGGAGGAGTAGATGTGGACTTGAATGCCCCACAAATTGATGTCGAAGGCCCGTCGCTGGAGATTAAAGGCAGCAAAAAGGGAATCGGCCTTGGTGGGAAAATGAAAGGATTGTTTAGTGGCGGCAGTGGCAGGAAGAAGGGAAAGGGAAAAGGAAGCCTGGACGCAGATGTCGACATTCACGGTGAATTGCCTGATGTTAACGTAAATCTTCCGAGCCCTAAGGGGGACTTCAATGCCAGCCTGGACGCAGATGTACCTGATGCCCGTTTCGATGTCGGGAAGCCAAAGGGAGGATTCCATATGCC
>JAQIWG010007198.1:0-12555 GCA_034695025.1 Chamaedrilus cognettii
GCATACACCAATACAAGCGTACATCATGCATACACCAATACAAGCGTACATCATGCATACATCAATACAAGCGTACACCAACCAATAGACTTATAATCATTGAAGAGGCATATAGTCATTAGCAATTAATCGACTGAAGGCATAATGGAAAGAAGTTTAGCCAGCGCGCTACAATAAATGACAAATTGCATTGATCGAATCGCGGATCTATGCTGCCTTTGGTGCCTATAAAATGCTAGGCACAGCACTCTTGGCACACTGGATACATACGATCTTTATAATAGCTGCTGTGCGGAAGCCTCAAACTTGTTTTTGTGAGTTAACACTCACAAAAGTCCTGTATCAACGTATCATAGCAGACGAGTTACCGCTCATCATGGTAGCTTGTGCGCGGTGTGTTATCCTCGAAATAAGAGAGATAATTAACTAGGAATCATCCAACTTGCGCCATTTAGCATGAAATACAAGTCTGTCATGATGCTGATCAAACTTAAGAGCACGACTCACCAGATTCTCGAGGGGGGGTCCGGTGAAGTTGGGGGGCGTCCAGGACAAGCAGTAGGTTGGGAACTGATTCGAGCTGTCGACACTTCGCGTCGCCTTCAAGTCAATCGGAGCTGGGTACGGACCTGAACATTTGACAGCACTCTACAGCAGCGCTCCTCAAGTGGAGCGCAGACAAAGTCTAGATCGTGGAGCAAGGACAGAGTACCCGGGGGCAAGGACAGAGTACCAGGGGGCAAGGACAGAGTACCAGGGGGCAAGGACAGAGTACCAGGATGCAAGGTTCAGATTGCTCACGAAATAGTGAGCAAAACTAAATAAAGTTCAACTAAATATGATCCTTAACTAAATATCATCCTCAACTAAACATGAACTTCAACTACATATGATCTTCAACTAAAAATGATCCTCAACTACATATGATCCTCAACTACATATGATCCTCAACTACATATGATCCTCAACTAAAAATGATCCTCAACTAAATATGATCCTCAACTACATATGATCCTCAACCAAATATGATCCTCAACTAAAAATTATCTTCAAATAGACATGATCTAATTAAAAATATTCCTCAACTAAATCTGATCCTCAACTAAATATGAACTTCCACTAAATATGATCGTAAACTTAAACTTTATATGATCCTCAACTAAACATGATCTTCAACTAAATATGATGTTCAACTAAACATGATCCTCAACTAAAAATGATCCTCAACAAAATATGATCCTCAACTACATATGATCCTCAACTACGCATGATCCTCAACCAAAAATGATCTTCAACTAAACATGATCTTTACCTTGTACAGAACCGGACTGTATATAGTCCTTGTGCAACACACGATCCCTAAACTACAAAAACAAAACAAACTCCCCACGCACTCACTAATGGTAATGTTGACGGGGGGCGCGCCCCTTGCCCCCCACGTGTCCCTCGCCACGCTCACGCTGTATGTATCGCCCCGGTGCAGGCGCGCTATCGCCAGCGATACGCTCGTCGCGTTGGTACTCCCATTGACGGGAAATCCCTGCGTGACGCCGCTGTGGTCAGCGACGTCGACACGATATGCCTGCACAACACAGCGGCGCCATCTATCTATTCAATCTCTTTACTGCATTTATTTTTTACTTTCCAAACGAGAATTAAATGTTTTTTTTTTTACCCGCGAATACAAAATTCAAGGTATTTTCATATTTAAAATGGAACAGCAGGTGCCTAAGGCAAGACATTCCTCCACACATGGTGACTGTCAAAGTGTAAGTGATTGATCTGCACAACGCAAATCAACACGAGAAGCATTTAACAGCATTAGGCGATTTACAAAGTAAAAAAAAAAAGAAGAAGTAAAAAAAAAGAAGTCTAAATCGTATTCACATGGTACAAAGTAAGAAGCAGAAACAGCAGCAGCATCATCAGCAGCATCAGCAGCAGCAGCAGCCTACCAGGGCCTCAGGATCTTCAAATAAGTAAGATCATGATCTTCAACTACATATGATCCTCAACTAAATATGATTCTCAACTAAATATTATCTTCAATGAAATATGATCTTCAACTAAATATGATCCTCAATGAAATATGATCTTCAACTAAATATGATCCTCAATGAAATATGATCTTCAACTAAATATGATCCTCAACCAAATATGATCCTCAACGAAATATGATTCTCAACTAAATATGATCCTCAACTAAATATGATCCTCAATTAAATATGATCCTCAACCAGAAACAGCAGCAGCATCAGCAGCAGCAGCATCAGCAGCAGCCTACCAGGGCCTCGGGTCCACAGGGAGGCTCCCAGCTAACGATCATGTCAGCAAACACCGCCGTCTCGACGCCGTGCGGGGAAACTTTCAACCCCTTGGGCGCAGCAAGGGGATCTGCACCAAAATATAAAGATTAATCCTACATCATGTTTTTATTTTTTAATATATCAAATGTGTCGACTTTTTTCATTCTACTTTATACTACCTATCCTGTCCTTTGAGTAATGAAGTATAATGAATAATTCTCTATTTTCAATGAAACAACGAGAAGCATCTCAAGGAAGGCACAATAGAGCAAGATGGAACTCACTAACGCCAGTGTCCTATAACCTATGACCTATGACTCGCAGGGATCGCTCGCATTAGGATCTTAGAACCGTGTGCAGTAATAAAGACCTACAGTCCAATAACCGCACTCTTTTTTAGCACCCTCTGCAGGCCGGGAAACAAAGAATTGGCTTGCAGCCCTGAGCTCCCTGGGCGAGTGGTAAAACAAGACTAAAGAAGGGGAGCGGTTCTGTGCGGCATCCCTTGCACAGAACTGGACTGTATATAGTCATTGTGCTACACACGGTCTTTAAACTACAAAAAAACAAAAACTTTTTTAGTTGCCAATTATGATTCACCCGGGGAACAAACTCCGGGAGCCCCCTATTCCCTTGTTACCCCAGACCACAGGTGTTAGACTCGCAGCGCTAGCAGTGAGCCCAGGCCCTAGCGCCTTAGTCACCATTTACAACTCGCACGCGGAACTCTGAGCCGCAGACCTACTCCCTTGTTACCCCAGTCTGCAAGGGTTAGACTCGCAGCGCTAGCATTGAGTTGAGGCCCTAGTTCCCACCAGGACTCGTTCTGAAGGACTGTCTACGACTGATGCCGCTCTTGGCCGGCCAGACGATCTGCACCGCCAGGTTGTATGTCGTGCAGGCCAGCAGGCCTGTCAGGCGTACTGGCGCGATCTTTGTGAACCGCGCCTCCTTGACCGACCTCTCGGTCTCCCCCATTGCCTGGTAGTACACCCTCACCACCTGGGCAACGATCAGCGGCAGCCAAGTGCAATTGTTTGAACAAAAATTTGAGTTCTATATTTTCACCTGTACACATTCTTTTTTGTTTTTCGTTTATGTTTTCAGCAACTTATAATTTTGCTTGTTAATAGTGAGGAGAGAACTATCTCCACGACTAATAAGCTTAAAAAAAAAAATTCTATATCTCTGTCGTTCAAAAATTTCCCCGCACTATCAAAAAACAATCGCACCAATATCAATAAAAGATAAATTAGATACAATCCGAAATGCTACGAGGCTATGAGGCTACGAGGCTACGAGGCTATGAGGCTACGAGGCTATGAGGCTATAAGGCTATGCCTAAAGTGAACACATTACTCCCCTCCTTTTGTTGCTTCAAAAGCTAAAATGAATTTAGATTCACAAATTAACAAAATAAAAACTGCAATTTAGTGAAACAAAAAATAAACACACTGATGTAAGAGAGAGATATTTTCAAAACATATACCGTACTCTGCGGGCAATATAGAGAATACATTTTGCCAATTAATTGCAACCATTATCCATTAAATAATTCTAAATATTGATTTTAAATTAGTAATTTCAACGTTTTATCCACATCATTTGACAGCAAGCTATTTTCACACAATTTCCTAAGAGAATTGAAATACGCTCCATGAAACTTTATAAATAAACTAAATATACAAGGTAGGATAAAGTACCCCATCGATCATCTCTGTGTACCCGGCTAAGGAGTAAGTCACGACCAATCCTCCACCAATCACAGGCTCGGACAGGGTGAAGGTTGGAGTAGGCAGCGTGAAACCTGGTGCAATTAATTGACTAATTCTGATCTTAAAAAAAACATTTTTAAGACCAAATGCACAATTAGAAATTAAGCACAATTAGAAATTAGACACTATCAGAAATTAGACAAATTTATGAATTAGACAAAATTACAAATTTAGACATAATTACAAATGAGACGAAATTAAAAATCATACAGTCATTAATCACACACAATTATAGATTACACACAATTATAGATTACACACAATTATAGATTAGACACAATTATAGATTAGACACAATTATAGATTAGACACAATTATAGATTACACACAATTATAGATTAGACACAATTATAGATTACACACAATTATAGATTACACAGTTACAAAGAATAGTATGAGCTCCAAGCCGCGCCGCACACAGGCCGCCCACTCACGTGAGGTGCGTATGCTGAGGGGCGAAGACTCCTCACACAAGTACAGAAGACCGCCGGTCGTAGTAACGCCCCATGCGCTCACTTGGTACATGGTTCCGGGGTTGAGTCGTGAGACTGTGCGCAAACACACACCGCAGCGGATCTAAGCAGCAGCTCTTAATATACACGACTGTCCACAACACGGGGTTGGAGGCACTGGGGGAGGAGGCAAGAAGAAACTAACTGAGAAGCCGGCGCAATGTTTTTGAGAAATGAACCGAATGATCGCCTGAATGGAAAAATTAATCTATTACGAGGTAGTTGGAAAGAAACACATACGGAGACCGGTATCGATGTGGAAAGGCTTTGGAGAGAAGGACATGAAAGCTAGGGGATTAAGACGAGAGGATGCGACGAATAGGATAAAGCGGAGGACGGTTGTCCAGGGCTGTAATTAAATGGCCTACCACATAAAAGTGTGATAGGACGCTAGCATTGGGCCACCATTCTCACCGTGAAGGCTACTTCTGGCAATGGCTGCAAGAAATTACTCTGCACGATTGCACAATCTCCTGCAGACAACGTCACAGCTTGCAATTTGGTTCAAGTCGCAATCGATCGTCAACCGTTTTGAAGATGGTAAGCTTTTTTTCACGCGTTTCCCTCTTCACAATATTCTTTATTTCAAATTCATTGCAAAATATCATGCGGAATAAAAATAGTATGTCCAAATATTTTCATATTTGTGCACACTGAAGAACTCAGGCTATAGCACTGCAATATGCACTTAAAGCTAAAATACATTTCTGCTTAGCTAAAACTAAAATTTGTGCACACAGCAATTTAAACGTATCCAAGTTCTCATCGTCTAAGTACTATTCAAAAAATCACCAACTGATCGACCACAAAAACAAAAAACCAGATGGCCGCTGACCTTCAGCGACGCACGACATGCTGGAGTTAGACTTGCAGCGCGCTTCGGCCTTGGCGTCGGACACGTTGGCGACGTCTCCGATCTCATCCGACTGAAACTGGAGGTGAAAGGAATCGACGACAACTCCGGCGGTAGATGGAACAAACTTCCACGTCACCATTACCGGCTGCGGCAAACATCAAAGCCGATCAAATTTTGTTTGTTGAACTTACGCAACTAACAAGTTTAATTGATTTCAAAAGACATTGTCAATTGCTTTCACAATTAATTTTCACATCGTGTCAAATTAATTGTAATTCATTTGAAAATTAATGAAGTAATTTCACACATTGCGGTTAGTCTACATTGATTCTTTATGCGAATGTTTGCAATTAAATCTTGGCTTTTCATTTCAGAAGAAATTCTATATTAGGCTCAATAGTCGAAGTATTCATAAATGTTCTACGATGCTTAAAGCGGCCCAATAAAAAAAAGCCTTAGTATCACCTAAAATTCAAAATTCTGAGCTGAAATTTTCATTTTTACTTTTTTTCTAGCTTAGGAACCATGTGCAGCACGAAGATTATAAGCAGTCCGGTACTGCGCAAGAGAACCGGCACAGAACCGCTCCCAGTTCTTTAGTCGCCTTTTACGACTCGCCTAGGGAGCTCTGGGCTGCAAGCCAATTCGTTGTTCCCCAGCCTGCAGGGGGCATGCGTTGCCGGCATTGGATTCGAAAACTTGGCCATCCTTTAGAAAACCATTATTTTACAAACATCATTTGGAGCGCAACAGTTTTCCACCTGTCCATAGAAGATATCCGCCGAGTCGGCCTCCAGTCGGATGACGTCACTGAGGCCCTGAGCGGCAGGACCGGGGGAGGCGTCGACCAATAGGACGCAACCCTCGGGGGGCTGGAAGCGCAGGATAAGGGGGGAGGAGCGGGGCCCCGCCTCTCTGTTATATGCCGACACCTACGTGGGGGGAGCACAAATGTCAAGATAATGATTGCTAAGCTTATCCAGCTCAATAGTACCAATATATCTATGCATGAATATATATCGGATTTGTAACGCATCACAAATATGTCACACGCATTGAGATAACAAAAACATTTTTTTGCCTGAATCGTAGGTGTGAAATACTACTTACAAAAAGCAGTTTGAAAGAATGAGTTTTCTGCCAAGTTCTTGTCGAAAGGCATTGAGTTTTTCCCAGTTCAGTAATAGTCTAATGCCAACACTAGCTAGTGCCAAGTCAATTAACGTTAACTGAAAATAGGCTTATATGCCAAGGATATCATCACATTCGAGTCGAGATCATCATCATCGCTCGAGTTAACAGAGTTTGGTAAGCTTTCTCTGAAAGACTTTCTATTTAAATTCTACCTGTTCGTAAATCATAATGTTATCATTGAACATTTATGCTAATTTGTGGCACAAGTTGCTATTGGTTGCTGTCACTTTCTTGTTCCTTTCTTTCTGTTACTGTTTATATATTATGTCTGACTTTGTGTCGAATAAAAGCTTCATATATTATACAATTTTGTCATTGACAGTTGCATCCAGTTGACATCTATTTTGTTGCACATTTGTCTTTTAACACATACAATTTGCCCTTGCTGGAGCTGGGTTTTCATGGCCGGATGCCCTTCCTGATGCCAACCACAATATCCAATAAGCTATTCTGAATGCTACTTGGTGGAGATGTTAGTAAGAAATCCCTCGCCTGTATGCGGTAGGTGTGACCAAGAGTGAGGCCGGGCAGTTTGGCCTCAGGGTGGTCACGACTGTAGCTTTGTACCGGTACATTGAACGACGGTACATTGAACGACGGTACATTGAACGTCACGTCCTCGCAGTACACCTGTGGAGAGTAAAACACACCTGCAGTTTTTAGTACACCCATTGTGATTACTACACACCTCTAATGATTAGTACACCTGAAGTGATTATAGAACAATTGATTTATTCATTTGAGAGGAATCAATAAGTTGACAGCAAGGTATTTGACATCGACCATTACTTAATGATAAACTATAATTATTAAAACGCAGCACATTTTTGTATTTGGCTAAAATATCACATTGATATATTAACCTAAAAATTGTGAATAACACGGAAAACATCTGCAAATTAAGATATTTCCCAATTTTTGAAAGTAGGCGCAAATACGCACGACACGGCGTTGCACGCACCGTGTAGCTGGAGATGATGCCACCCTGTAGCGCCGGAGGGTCCCAGGTGACCTTCAGCAATCTGCCGCGCTTATCTTCCACAAACTGAGCGACAACGTTGCTTGGGGGTCCAGGCGCTGTCCAATCACATGCCAGCGTTTAAACAGTCTCCATCCAATCACACGTCATCACTTACATAGACTCCATCCAATCACACGCCATTATTCATACAGTCTCCATCCAATCACATGGCATTATTCATAGTCTCCATCCAATCACACGGCATCATTTACAGCCTCCATCCAATCATGCAGCGTTCAGTCTTCGCCCAATCACACACCATTTTATTCATACAGTCTCCATCCAATCACAGGTCATCGTTTACAGTCTCCATCCAAGCACACGCCATCATTTATACAGTCTCCATCCAATCACACGCCATCGTTTATACAGTCTCCATTCAATAACACGCCATCGTTTATAGTCTCCATCCAATCACACGCCATCGTTTATACAGTCTCCATCCAATCACACGCCATCGTTTGCAGTCTTCATACAAATCACAGGCCATTGTTTATAGTCTTCATGCAATTGCATGCTCACCAATGGGCATGGTGGTGACAGTGAGAGGGGAGAAGGCAGGCCCAGCCTTCCCATTGGCCGACACGTTCACGTTGACCCGGTACTCTGTCCCGGGATCAAGGCCGGAGAAGGTCAGGCGTACCGGGAACCGAGTGGTCGCGTTAATCCCTACTTCAACCCTCGTCTCAGCTCTGCAATTTCATTTCAGAATTTTGTGTCGTTTCCAAATTTAATTGCGTAAACCATCACCGATAAAACATACGTTTAGATACCACTTCTACTACTATTTTTAATAAGCCTAAAGAATTTGTTTTAAAATTCTATTTCAAGCAAAGTTGTGCATGTGCAACCCACTTAGAATTACAGACATTGAATTCCAGCTCGTACACCTCTTCAAATTTTCGACCCTGAATTCTAGCTTTTGCCACTCAGTGAAAATCATGAAATTCTTGAATTTAATCAAATCAATTCATTCAATTTAATATTAACTAAATTCATCCACTGAAACTAATTACGGTAAACAAAATTTTTCTTTGGAACTGAATTTTAATTTGCACAGCCCCTTATAATCACCCGTACTTTACATTACTGAACCACTGAACATTACAGAATATCTCGAGCCACTAACTTTGTATTGGCCGCAACGGTCCCCACGAGGATCACACCGCCCTCTGCCGCCGCTGCCCCCTGGAGGTTAGGAATGAGGCGGTAGACCACCGCCACTATCAGACTATTTGTCACTTCATCAGAGGGAACCCGAAACGCAGCGTGGTACCCCGCTGCGATCACAAATACACCACATAAATAACTGATCCAGAAAGGACGGTACAATTTACAATTATTCCATATCGATAACACGCGTACAATCTCTATTGGACGATACAGTTTCTTCACGTATTTCTGCTCTGCTCAATCACAGCCTCTGCACACTCCTCCTCCACCCCAGCCATTTAAAAAACAATTAATGATTGTCCATTAGCGCTGATACGCATGGAAAGCATCGGTGGCTACTCCTTCAGGCTGGAGAAAAAAGAATTGGCTTGCAACCCAGAGCTTCCGCGGCGAGTCGTAAAAGGTGACTAAAGAAGGGAGAGCGACGGTTGTATGCAAGCTCCTGCACAGAACCGGACTGTATGTAGTCCTGCATATGGTAAGCAAAAGAAAAAAGTTCTCATGCTTTCCTATTCACCAGATAATTCCTTCAGCTACACAGTACGCACGAACCCTAAACTACAAAAAACAAAACAAGGTGGCTAGTGCTAGAAATGGTAGTGAGAAGTACCCTGCGAGCTCGCGTTGCAGATTCTTTCGTCCGACTCGTCGCGGCAGTCCATCCGTCCGTCACACACGTACTCCCACGGCACGCACTCCCCGTCCCCGCACCCAAACAGTGCCCCCCTCTCGCACACGCTCCTCCCGTCCCCCGGCTGCACCGTCGAGCTGGGCCCTGACCCTGAACCAAAAAACGAGTAACATATAGGACTCTGCATCTGGGGGAAAATTCAATGTAAAGTGAAAAATACAAAATGATATAGAAAACAAGATACAGGCATGATACATGCAATGAAGAAAAAACTTCTTTCGATCACAGCCTAACATGGTTAAACATCACCTATGCTCGAGACGTGTGAGATCTAATATTAAACTCCTCGACGATTGCAATAGCACTCGATTCCATCCCCATAATAGGCGGTGATCGGTAGGATCGCAGAAAAAACCATATCACGCATTCACGTTGATGCACAGTGGATGTGTGGTGTAGGTTCAAGGTTTATGTCTGAATGCATATGGATGGCATTCTGAGGACACATCACAGTAATACTGCAGCAATAACTGTTGAAATTTGCTGCTAGTTACATAACTTTGAGTGAATTATATAATGAAGTAGGAAAGTGTTGTATAACATATTTCCTTTAACCCACCATGTATGAATCACATGTCTTCATTGATCCACAAATCACATTTTTCTTTGGCCTACACCGTGTATAAATCAGAATAAACAGACTATAATACAAAACGAGTACGCCTCTCCACAGCTAACTAATAATACATAACAAGTATGCCTGACCGTTGCTAAGATATAATACAACAGTACGCCTCACCGCAGCCAAGTTATAATATACAACAGTATGCCTCACCGCAGCCAAGTTTTAATGCACAACAGTACGCCACACAGCAGCCAAGCTATAAATATAACAAGAACGCCTCACCGCATCCAAGTTTCAATACACAACAAGTACAACTCCCCGCTGCCAAGTTCTAATACAAAGCAAGTACGCCTCACCGCAGCCAAGTTACAATATACAACAAGTACTCCTCACCGCAGTAAAGTTCTAATATATAGCGAGTACGTCTCACCGCAGCCAGACTCGTCGGACCCGTCACCGCAGTCGCTCGATCCGTCACAGACGAGACGGCTGGGGATACAGCCCCCCATGTAGAGACAGTGAAACTCAGTCGACGAGCAAACCACCGACCGGTCTGGGGGGCACAGAATAACAACCAACTATAGCTGTGGAAAACACTATTAGGGCTAAAGGTCTGAAGAGAAAAGAAAAAAGTCAATCCTAGCTCCTAAAACTCAATTAAATCTTAAGGTCTGAGTGAAAAATGCAAATATATTTGATTGTCCACAAAGCCACTTTTTTTATTTTGGCCCACGAAAGAAAATAATTGGGTAGGTATACCCGTACTGACCCAATACACCTAATGCCCTAATATCTTTCACGTAACAAAGAAGAAGAAAAAGATGACTGCAGACTCACATCAATGCAGATCGTCATCCACCCCGGGGCAGTATGATTCTCCGTCACACCTAATTCCCTAATCACTTCCATGTAACAAGAAGAAGAAAAATAAGACTCACTACAATGTAGCTCGTCATCCCCCCCGAGGCAGTCTGGTTCCCCGTCACACAGCCACGAGTTATAAATGCAGTAGCCGCTCTCACAGCGGTACTTGTAGAACCCACAGGGGGGGCGGGGCGTCGTGCTTACCCCTGCACAATAAAACAAAAATTCTCGTTGGCGAACTTTAAATCAAAAGATTAAATTAGGTTTTCATTATCACTGCACATTTATGGAGTAAAATGGACTTTAAGGCCTTTCTTAACAATGCTTGTCCATTTTTACATGACTGTTATATGTTCAGTTTTACTTCACTTTTATGCCCATTTCAAGATCCATAATTGAACATTTCTTATGCATCCTAAATGTTGAATTCGAAATTAAAACTGCCTATTTCATATACCAGCAATGTTGAATTCAAGAAGTTCACTTTCGGCAAACAACTAATTACAAATATCTATTAAAATATAGCCATCATAATTGAAGCCTGATCATCACACAAAATGTGCGCGCTGCCGCACCTCCCGCGCAATCGGTCTCGTCGCTGCGATCGGTGCAATCGTAGTGCTCGTTACAGCGCTGAAACATCGGCACACACTGACCGCTGGCGCAGCGGAACTGGTAGGGGGGCATGCACGTATCAACTGCACCAAAACACGTGCAACACAACATAGCAATTTGATAAGATACATAATTCCTAAACTACTATTATATAATAGCATTGGTCCCAACTTAAAAAAGAAGAAATGGGCCGTGGCTGCGGCTTCCAAAATACTTAATTGTCACTCCTTCCTTCTTTCCTTACCCTCAGTTCTTGTTTGCGTTCTTTTTGTGGCAAACATGGCGACAAAGTAATAATAAAATTCGCGTTTCTTTTTTTTCAACTACATTAATTACAAACGACATATTAATTACACGAGAGGCATGCAACCTACTGAAGGCTATCGCAGCGTAGCTGCTGCAGCCTACATTGCAGTAGGTAGGCCTGCCAATGAAGGCTATAATAGGCAGTAGGCCTACTACATGTATGCCCCGCTGGGGCCTCTAGGGTGGTCAGTCGGCCCCACAGGGGCCTCTGGGGGCGGTAGGAGTCCCGCAGGGACTCCCCTACCGCCCCGGAAGTAAGAGGTGGGTGAGGGGGTAAGAGGAGGGTAAGAAGAAGGACGGAATTTTGCATTTAAATAGTAACTTGATCCAGTGCAACATCCTTATGAAAAATTAATAATAGTTTTGGTCCAGTGCAACGTTCTTATTTCACGCTGCTACATTTAATTAACACCGCTGCATCTCATTGTATCACAATGACCATCAAGTTTGAGGCAAATAGACAAACAACGTTTAAATTCATATGTTGCCGTCATCAATGGATTAAACTGCGCAAAATGAAGGCTGAAACATTAACAATTAAAATTAAATCTATCTCCATCGGTGTCATCGTATGATCACACTACAACTATCAATGTAGAATATCGCTCAACTTTAACACGCAGCGTTTTTACCGCTTTCAAGTATATTTAGTTAATACGGTAACAAGCGTAACAACA
>JAQIWG010007199.1:0-12554 GCA_034695025.1 Chamaedrilus cognettii
CCCAGATGCATGCTGTCGCTGTGATGGTGACTATAGTGCATGCATGGTAAGTTCGGCAGTGCACTGTTGTAGTAATAGACCCAGGCCCGTAGCGCGAGGTAGGCAGGGGGGTCAGTGCCACCCTGCTGAGAAGGTACGTCTGCCACTCCTGCCCCCAGAAAAGTTATTATTAGCTAATGGGTTTTCCTCACCCCTGCTCTTTGTGTAAATAAAGATCTCCCCCCCTCCCCCCTGCATGTCGCAAGTTCACGCAGGGAGGAAAAGTCGTCGTGACGCTATGACATTCTGACGTCCCTGTGTCGTTCCCAGTTTCAAATTTATGCAGGCGCTCCTGTTACCACACTATAGGCTAAAGTTTATTGATTTTAAAAGTAATAATTTCGCAAGCTTATCCTTATTGCAGGTCCACGTTACAGTCTACTGAATACTGATAGCCTTATTGTATCGGGACGGGCCGCCGCCCCGCTAGGCCTGCTTCACCCCCCTCCCCCCCCCCCTCCTTCCCCCCCTTGCTTTCCCATCCGCACTCCCTCTGCTACCCCTCCCCCCCCCCCTTTCATGCTTATCCCATTTCCATCTGCCGCAGCGCAAGCCTTGGCTTGCTACAGCGGCAGGGTGGACTTTGTCACTGCACGGGCTGAGCGCGTGATCGGGGTGGGGACTGGCGGCAGCGCTAGCAACCCTATACGCTTCCTCTCCCCCACCCCCTTATTTGACAATTCAGGCGGGTGACTTCAGCAGCCGAACGGGAGCAAAAAAACATTGTTAGCCTATAAGTTTCGGTGTTGCGATGGTGCTGTGACCCTTTAAGTAGTTTTGCTTTGTATCCTATTCGCTGACTGGTTAGTGCTACTCTTAATTTGAACACGCTGTTATGTTTTATGCCGTTCTAAATGGTTTGAACATTGCGCGTCACTCCTGGGGCATCTTCTGTCTAGGACGGTCGATTTTTAGGGAGAGATAGCAAAAGGGATAGTGTACAGGAGAATTACGATTTTTGAACAGTTACCCCGGAGGGAGTCGTAGGGTGTTGAGACAATCTAGAACGGAATTTGTAGAAGAGCCGACGATTTGTTGACTAACATTGAATCTCATCAATCGTAGAATCTCGGACCAAAACTCGGTTAGTACGGTTGCGCGGTGGCGCTTTTATTCATATATATATATTTATACTGCTAAACACTGAATTCAGGTCGTGTGATCGCTTTTAGGACATTTGAATCATATCCTCGCGCTTGATACAATCTGCACTAAAATACAATAGCTATACACTATGGCCGGTGTATTACTTATGAAATGTGTTGATCGGTATTTCAACCAAACCCTTAATCGGAGCAATAACCGAACCGTAAGGAAGTTAGCTGTCAAAACAGGAAAAGGAGGGAAGGGGACGGATGTTTGCAAGGGAATGGCTTGGGCGGGAGAAATATTAGGGGGATGAAGCAAGGGAGGATAGAGGCAAGGACAATAAACAGGGACAGTGATAATTTAGAAAGATAGTCCGGTCAGGGAGAATTTGGTTCGGGGGGTCGTGTCAAGAGTAGCAAAAACTCTGCGCAATCTCCGCGCAAACTCTGCGCAAACTCCGCGCAAAGACTCCGCGCAAACTCTGCGCAAGGAGACAGGTGAACTCGAGCTTTCTTGATGCAAACTCGCAAGATATCAGTGCAAACTGACAAGCGCTTGAGGGACTCGGGCCATACTGACATAAGGCCGAGTACAGCATTAAACCACAGCCGCGATCATGACAGATCCGGCGTCCCCGACTCAAGCCTCGTCTAGAAGCCGGTCCCCGAGATATTTCTCGGGGGCGTCGCCTGTTTGCGCGCGCGGGGCAGACTCCAGCCCCGACCTGCGGGAGCGCGCGGCCATCGTCGATCCCTCATTGAGCGGGGGAGAGCGTGAGGGGCAAGTTCGCTTCAATATGGTCCTGGTGATACGTACAGTTGTGTTCGTCGTATCCGTTCTGACAGTCGTCGTGTGCATCACAGACCCAGGAGAGTGGGATGCAGGGCTGACCCGCGCCACAGCTGAAGTGGTCGTCTCGACATTGCAACTCTCCTGCACACGACGCACCAACACGATCACAGTTCTACAATTAATTTAATTTAAAGTCAAGTTCTGCAGTAAATAATTACTGTTATAAATTCCTGCAATATTTCAAACCATATGCATACAAATCAATAAACACAATTAACATAATTCTAAAGAAAAAATAAATAAATAAATAAAATTTCAAGCTTTCAAGTTCAGGATCCATTACAACAAATAATTATTACAATTTTCAAACTTTTTTGACAAGTTCATCTGAAAACATTAAGTAAATTAGACAAACGCAATGACGTCATCATTTTCTCTAAATTTACTAGACATCCTAATAATCTGCATTTAACTAACCATTCAATCCGGAACTACATTAACGCAAAATTAAAACAAGCGGATTCTATTGCCCGCAATATAGCGCTCATTCAAATACAATAATGCGCAATAAATTAAATTTATGTGCAAACTCTTAATTGAGTGATGCATCAAAGTCACTGCTGACAGTGGCTGTGCAGTCTAAACTGGCCCCACATACTAACTGACATTACTAATTATCAGAATTAGTCAGTAATTTATTTAAATCATTGCATCGGGGAAAAAGTCCGGGTGCATGACACAAGAGAAACAATTGGAAAGTGATCGAGCACGCTAGTAATGTTGAACGGGTCATTGCTTTCTTCAACATTCGCATTACATTATACACTACTACTAGTAATATTTAATATCAATTACTTATCGCAGCCCACTCCACGCCCCTCAGGCCTTGGCCTATATACTGCAGGATCAAACATGGATGATGCCTAAATTGTATTGTTATACTCTGATGATGAGACTGCCTCAAGTTCACCACCGCTGCCATGTTGGGCCCATATCCACCTACAAAGTTACAAATGAGGACTATCCCAACCACTATTACACCAACAGTTGGCTCTACGACAGAGCACTAGATCCAGTCCCAGCGCGCATCAACAGACAATTAGGGAGTGATTAAATTGACATTAGAAGGCAATTTATGCCCGCCGCCGCCGCCTCGGCTCAGAACACCCAACAGCTGGCGAGTTATGAATGAAAAACTTTCAGGCCGCCGCCACGCCTGATAAACCGTTCATCACTAGGCTATTGTACCAGAAGACCAGTAGTTACAGTACCGCAGGGCACTCGACGAGACATTCATATACACAGCTGCCTGTGACCTCATAAGGTCATCAACTGGCTGACGATTGGTCAGGCAACCAACGCACATGCAGCTCACAAAGTTCTCAACAAATTACTTCCAATCTACCAGAAGAGCCTTTCCAAGAAGTAAAGGCTCTTTAGTAGGTTGAATGCACTAATGTTGTGAGATATATCACAACTTCAATTAGAATCAGAAGCCATAAAGTCAGTGTTCACAAAGAGGCCTCAGCCCAAATCAATTTCAATTCTACTCCAGTACTGAGAACTTGATATTGAACAAACCTTTTGCAATAAAAATCACATAATGTCAGCGATGTAGGTGGCCCGTTGGCTCGACAGAATCCAGTCAGGATATTGCCCTGTTAGAAGCCTGGCACTTCGGTCACTGTACAAACACTTAGCTCGCTCCAGCGGATGCAATTAGAGGGATTAATTCAATAAAACTCCACACAAGTTCAACAATAACACCCAAGGTCGCTTCACAGTCACTCACATCGTCAAGAGCCGCTCGAGTGCGCCATTGGGTGACCCAGTTATATTGCTGTCAACTTGAAATCAGTTTTTTAACATGCACTGTTTTGAGTTTTCGAAACAAACACACTTTCCCCGCATAAAACGCTCTGATGATTATAATTCATCATATAATCAGAAAATGATGAAAGAAGCCAATTTCTTGGCTACGCCTTAGTCGTGAGCATACCGTTTGTGATTTTTATTGCAGCGCCGTCTGCGGCAGAAACAAACAGAGAATGTCAAAGAACAAAATAATCATCACATACTTAGTGACATCCATGCACGCCAGCTCGCAGGCCTACAGTATTGGCAACAGTGTGCAGGAAACACACCAGTCATACTTGTAGCTTAACCAAACCCTAACCTATGCTAGTCATCACTTTAATACTTCAGGGCTGATCACGACTGTACTATAGCGCACCTGAGACACTTACGATCTCTTGATAAGAGCCTGCTCATGCACCACGCGCACATCTAGCAATAGATAACATTTTGATCACCGTTCATTTATAATGCTCAAGGTCTAGGTGCTACCAATTAACACCTCATTGGTTTTGCTGCATTATAGCGAAGAAAGTCATGAAAAAGGCTTAAAAATAGCGCCATCGTTCTAATGCATTTTAACTAAAAATGTATTTCAACTCTAAGTCCCAAAGTCCCAGAGTTCCAACGTCCAAAACTGCATTTTAACTAAAATACCCAACTAGGGGTTAAAAGTGTACCTGTCCAACCATAGTACCGGTTTTATAGGCATTTCGGTTAAATTTCATGCACCAATCTCCATTTCAACTTGGGACACAGTAAGGAACCTTAATACCTTAAAAACCAATAAACTTACAGGCAAAATGTCATACCACAGAGCTTAATTGATATATTTCCTGACTTTTTGTCAAATGGATACTAGTGCAAAAGAATGCCTATTGACACAGCGGCCGCTAAGACAAACAAAACCCCCCACCCCTCCGGGGCTCAGCCTCAAAGATTGAGGCTGACCTCTCCCCACACCGACTCGCACGCGCACACATCAAAGGAGGGACCAAAACGACACAATCCAAGAGAACAATGGAAGGACCGAAACGACACATTAGGCCTCAAATCCTAAACATACAGAGCATAAGCTCTATTAATATTATATGCAAATACAGAACCCTGTGAGTGTATATAAATTTCATCATTACCCAGTATAAGCTAGTTAAACCCTGGCATACATCCTGTATCTGGGTTCAGTGGGGTGCAATGTTGCATAGGTCAGAAATTTATGCCATAAGCATATAGAGTGCAAAAAAATAAATAAATAATCCAGTCTTCAGCATCATTGATACTCCATTAAAAATCTATATCATGCACTTAAATAAATATACTGCACCGGCCCCTACTGGACTCTTCAATTATAATCTAAAAAATTACCAACATGAATTATATATTTTTTATGACTCAAAAATGGATAGCGTCGTCTCACAGCTATTGGCTACGGTTTGGGTATAATGTTTCATTGCAACCAACCAACATCTGTGTCTTTAAATAGGTACAACACAGAACCTAAATGACTCTCCTATACTGAAAGTCTACAGAGTATAATGCTACAAACTTAGTCCAAAGTGCCTGAATGTAAGCCCTTTTTTAACTAGACATTTTTTGGTCACATATGCTCCCATTAAGGTTCAGTTACTGCACAGTAGGGGCAGCCTTATAAAACCTGTTTAAAAATGGTCAACAACTCTAAATTTTAATTTATGCCCAATGTTAAACTTCAGACTTTAAAACCCTTTATAAAATATGTTTACAGAGGCTTACATTCCCCTCATCCTCCAATTTCCCATATCTTATCAATGATGATAAATATCAGATTTATAACTTGCCAATGGACTCTATAAGTTCACAAATTGGTGTAGTCCCACCCTTAGATTGACAGACCTGCTACCAAGTTCCACACCAAGCGTTAAGCAGAAGAGAGCTACTAGATCAAGATCACAGGTGATCAAATTACACAGCGCTCAGCAAGACAGATGCAATAACAAGTCGACTGACAACAAGGCGTACTCTGCAGCAGGAGCCACCACCGCACAGCATGCACGCAGCGCGCGCTAACATAGACTACCATGAGAGCCAACCGCAAAAAATAAACTATCAAATAAAACATAAAAAATAAAAAAGGATTAAATTAAAGCCATCACCGACGCGGGCAGTAGCACCTAAAGCTTGATATAACAACTTAGACTACATGTACTACATGGAGGGTCACAAAAAACAATCTCACAGTCACTGTAATATAGCGCTAGAACTGTATGGATGGACACAGGTTTAAAGGACTTAGCAATATTGTGTTTGACAGCACTTTCATCATGAACTGCTGAAACTGCACACAAACTCAACACCTAACACGTGTGCAGAACTTTTGTCTGATGAAGTGTGTAAATGTGAGGGTTGTACGTTCGATGAGACACCTTGTACACAATATTTATTAACTACAAAGACCGCCCGCGTAGCCGCTGCACACTGCTGTATCTGGGACAGACTGATGTCAGATGTCACTGACAGCAATTCATCAGGTTGTAGCGTTGTGGCTAGATGGCTCTACAATTAACCAGAACTTTGCTGCAGCCTGTGTAATAGGGTGTAGTACTAGAGTAATCATACTACTAGTGGATAGCTCAGTGAATAGGGAGCCACAGCTGCAATCACATCCGCTTGTAACCCATGGCCCGGGTGATCAACAGAACAGTAGTAGCCGCAGACCTGACAGCTTACAATTAAAAATAGTAAAACAGAAGGTAATATTTAAATGATTATCTGTGCAGGCTGCGCAGCGACAGCGTACATAAAGCCGAGGCATGACGTTATAAATGAATTAATGCTGACTCATGACTGGCAATATCACCGAATTAATCGATTAGCACTAACTCATTAGAATGCTCAGTAAACACTCAACGCTTAGGATCAAGTGCATTAACTTGACTTGAGATCTAATTAAATAATCCATAAATTAAATAATCGATGAATTAATGGACTCTTGGAATAATTCCTGCACCACTGGTCAATAGTGGATCCAGAGTTCAGCTCACTTGGTGCGTGTGTGGCGCTATTATTTTGATGTGTATTACTATGTGCTGATAGACCACAGTCCTGCTAGCGATGGCACGGCCAGTGACCGACTGGGTCTGTAGCACTAGAACGAAGGGGTCTGGCACTAGCGCAGGGGCCTAGTAGGAGAGCACCGTGTCAGCCAGATAAAACGGCGCTGAGAGAAACCAGTCAAACCACCCACCAGCCGCTGATACAGAGCCAGCCCTCAAGCACTCAACAGGAAGGGCTGCAGAGAATAGCAGGAAGGGCAAGGGCAACACCACCCAATGGAATCGTTCTGGGGTGTCAGCACTGGTTTTAAGCTCAAACCAGTCTCTCCATGAAGAAATTTAGCCATCACCATCCAATCTGACCAGTCTCTTACATGAATCTCAAATATTTAACCACAAAGGCATCACGTGCACGTTAACTTAGTTTCCATTGTGAAGCACTTCACAAACGCTGACTGAAACAAATACTGATCACACCCTGCGATATGTTGAGACCAAAGGGTGATCACTCGCAATATTCCCAAATAACACTGCACCCACAGCAGAACTCTAAATATCAAGAGAACCAGTCAATCTCAGTCAAGCAATAGGCCTTTGTGCCGTTTGTGAAACAAGTCAGCACACGGCCTGCCAGCAGTGGAAGTGAGGACTCACTGCGCTGTGATGCAATAATTATGGACCTGTCATCAATTCAATTAACCAGGTGCAGACTGCTGCATGCTCTGCAGCCTACAACTGTACTTAGCCTGCAGTCAATGACCAATGGCCAGAAAGTCAAACCGATTCAGACTCTGGCTGAAACTCCATTTCAGTACAGAATTGTAAAACAAAAATGCCACGCGTTGACTAAATTAAGGACAGTTACAGCAGCGACCTCATTATTTGAAAACGCGCAGAATTGGTTTCTCAACTGAATAGCACTTCAATCGGAACCGAATGAATGAGAATTTACAAAAATACCAGGATGAATTAATATTTTCAAACCGTTCTAGCCAAAAATATATCGAGTGAGGGACGTTCTCTCACAAAATGTCGTCCGGCATATGTCACTTAAATTTGAAATCGTCCATCAGTGAAGACAACTTTATTTAAACAAACATTAGAATTTTTCAGAACGTCTTACCGAACCATAGTTACCAATTAGTTTCATAGACTGGTTTCTATTGAAGCACACCTGAAATTTCACAGGTTTAATACTTTGAAATGATGTACTTCAGGATCATGTACCAGTTACCTACTAGTGAAGACAGCTTAAAGAATGCCTAAATATGCCCACTGTTACACCACAAGACCCTATGGCTGCATAAAGGATGCAAACAGTTGTGGCCCATCAATGCCTAAACAAACCCAAAACTTGTCAGCAGCGGACTGAGCCTGAAAGCTGAAACCTTAAACCATCAATGTACTGAGGCTGGCTGGCCGCTGGCCGCTGACTGCTATCAAACTCAAACTGTTTACCCTGCTGGCTGACAGCAGAGATTAGAACATAATGAACATCTGCACATCACTTTCAGTGCAGGAGAATGTCATATACTCATAACTCAACTTGTAAAGGGGCAATCACAAACGCTGTCCCAACTTCAGCAGCTTACAGACTGATTACACTGCAAAAATCAACCATAATTCTATAAAAGAAACTACTTTAGATATATGTCAACAGCGCAGCAATGTTTTCATTTAAAAAAACCACACCCTACAAATATTTATAATAAAAATCAACCAACCAGTTAACTAAGGGATGTATTCAAGTGTCAGGATATTGTTATAATAAGAAAGACTCGGGGACTGACCGCAGAGTGCGTGGTCCTCGTCGGACTTGTCGGGACAGTCGGGCTCCGTATCGCACTCCCACCCCTGCAGGATGCAGCTGCCGTCCTTGCATTGAAACTCCTCACCCTCCGCGCACTCTGCGCAGCGCAACAACTCAACGTTGTTTGTCCAGAATAAAAAACCGCATCACGAATGCAATAACGCTCGGTGAATTTTAATTCTATCGTAAGTTATTAGTAACGGTGCCTATGACATATTACTGAAATATCATGACACTATAATTCTAGGCATACAGGCGCAGATTCTGGAAAGATCTACCTCAAAATACAAACCTCATATACGAATTGACTCACTATTTTACTCCGTTATATTTGACCCTCCCCCGCTCCTCCCTCATATATTCGGCCCCCTCTAAATTAAGAACAGATCACGCCTATGGATCTAGTCCTACTGTTAGTCTACCCACCTGATTTAGGGCTTGTGCTTGACACATCACGAATGTTAAGTAGCAGCGATAATCCGATCAGTAGAATCACTGCAGGGTGCAAGGCAGGGGGCGCCCTGATCGCCCCCCCTGCATGCTCCCTCGTAGTCCCTCGGCTCCGGGTATCCTGTGGTCGCGCCCCGGGGGGGTCCCTGGGGTCCGAGGGAGTGTCCCTGGGGGAGCTCCTTGGGGGGCCCCTGGGGGGGTCCCTGGGGGGGTCCCCGGGACTCCGTTGTAAACTATCGGCCGCCATGTTATGTCAGCGTCTCAGTACACGCGTAGTAAACAATACTCCATCGAGCTCTCGGGGTTTGACCCACTTGCTGCGACTTGACCTATATTCTCAAACCAGTGTTACCGCTCAACACCAAATCAACCAAACGTCTTATTTTGATTGTAGGCCTAGTTTACCATCCACCGTCAGTCCTGCTCAATCAGTGCAGTTAGACTTAAAAGGTCGAATGTCGCCTTATCTGCAAAAAAGATGGTTTGGAGGTATATATAAATTACGCACGCTGGACTTGAGATCGCAGAGTGGACGAGAAAGCGGGACTTCAAGATAGCAGGGCCCCTGTTACATGTACAGTAGCACTCGGATTCAATCTTCACACACTTGACATGCAGACGTAACAGTCTAATCAGGCATAGTAGGATAAGCATGCCTATACAAGAAGCGAGATTGAAGATTGAGCTAGGCCCTACATTATATGCGCCTTGTTGATGATAAAACTGAGGCAGCTCACTGTTGACGCGCACACAACATCTATCATATAATGACCGAAGGAGGCCCAGGTAAAATGCACACATTATGGCTGGGAGTTTGGTCTCCGCAGGTCAGTCTATCTCGGCTCAGTCCACTTTAGACTTACACGCAATTTGTAAGTTAGAGCGATAATGCCGAGGGCCACAACTGGGACGATCCCTGCAGATAGAAAAGAGATCAAAGGGTGCCTGATGTCCGACCTGCGGCCGGCTCTGCGGCTGCTGGGCTGCGGCATGTTTCTGCAGAGACCGCGGTGTCAGTGATCCGGTGGCAGTGGCGCAGTCAGTCGATAGGACGAAACTTCAGTGTGGTGTATTCAAGCTGACCGCCGTGACCGGTGTCATTCAAGAACATGGCGCAGCTCAACCCTGCACCACAGGTAAGATAGAGTCCTGGGTTTAGTATTTAGCCTATAATTGAAGCTACGAGCCAGCTAGCTCAAAGGTAAAGCATCGTAGCAATGAGTTAATCCATGAGCCTACTCTTTCTGATTTAGATGAGCGCTCCGGATAGCCTATTAAATGAATGGTGAATAATAATAAAATCTGCTTGCGAGCAACCCCGCAGATACATGATGCAGCTTACAATGATTTGGAAGCAATGTCGGACTTCGATTGATGCAAGATCGAATTTAGGCGCGCAGCGATTGTTAGAAGATTATTCTGTTGAAACTGTTTCGTATTCTTCTTTTCTGCAGGAGGTCGCAGCGAGCGTGCCGGCGCTGAGAGAAGCCTTCGCGTCCAAGCACGCTGGTGAGTGACGTCATCATGACGTCATCTCTAAATCCTTGCTCTTTTTATCTTTCAATTTGGTAGGCTATGCTCTGTACAGTTCCACCTATTAATCCATCGATGCTAGTCATCAATAGCCTATCACTTTGCTTAAAGTATCTACAATTATTCAAGCGCTATTTCCACCTGGGCCATGCAATATATCTTGGTACAATTAGCACAGTTTCCACCTGTGCGCGTTGGTGTGCGCGTGCGTGCAGACGACATAAAGGCGGGCGCGTACGACCCGCGCGACATCGCGCGTCTACAGACGGACGACGCATATGCACGCTGCTTTCTGCGCACGCTCAAGGCGCGCGGGGATGCTCAAAAGGCGACCGAGGTCGTGCATGAGAGCTTCAAGTTCCGCAAAGAGATCGGACTGGGAGGTGAGACATCGGACTGGGAGGTGAGACATCGGACTGGGAGGTGAGACATCGGACTGGGAGGTGAGACATCGGACTGGGAGGTGGGCGGACTGTGGCTTAAGGAGATCGGACTGGGAGGTGAGACATCGGACTGGGAGGTGGGCAGACTGTGGCGTAATTAGGATTGTAGCTTAATTAGGAGATAGGACTTCCGGTGTGCCTTTATTATTATTACTCTAGTCCTACACAGTGTAGCAGGCTATGGAGTATAAGGATCGCTATGGTTGACAAATGAATATTGACAGCCTAGTCCATACTTCAGATGGAGCTATTGGGCCTTGTTGTTGCACTGGTTGCTTAGGCAGATAGAATTCGTCACAAAACTGAAAGAAAATTATTATTTTAGCTGTGGCTGTGCTATCTTTTTACGTAGTACCTTTAAACTTTACTGCTGTAATTAGAGCGAAAACTGATAATTAGATATGCGCATTATGTATCACATACACACTCGGTTCAGTGACGTAACTAACAAGTTGCCGAAAGCTTACTTTGCATCACGGAAGGCTCCAGACAGGCTGAAGATATAATTGCTGTTCATGCAGATGTGACCGAAAGTTCGTTTTCCGCGGAGCTGACGAGTAAGAACGGGATCTACTACAAGGGCAAGGACGTCCAGGGCCACCCCATTCGTGAGCTAACGGGCCTATAGTCTGTCGTAGTTTTAGCTTGTTTAGACCGTTTCTGGGCCACAATAATTATTGTAGATTCATTCAACGCTACGATAGAATACTATTACGTTAGAGAGTCACGATAGAATACTATTACGTTAGAGAGTCATTAACTAATTTTTGTCAAGCAAAATATGGGTGGATGAATAATTCTTAAATTGTGTGAACAGTTGACAAGCCGTTCCTATCATCTCCCCGCCGCGTCAGCTGATGTACATGTTGCTTGCCCAGTGTACATCAACGTGAAGGAGAACGTGGCCAAGGACCAGAACGCCCTCAGGCAGTACATCGCCTGGCACTTCGAGCAGCACCAGCGCGCCGCGCCCGAGCAAATGTGTGTCGTGCTGATGGACATGGCTGGAGCCAGTACCAGCAATATCGTGAGCATCAACCCCACGCTATGGGCTTAATGTATACGGATGTCACAAAATGTGACATCAGGCAGTGATTTTGTGCTGTGATAAAGGTTTATTCAACACTAGATATGTAGAAAATATGTATTGGAAGAAATTCAGTGATGTAAGTGGCAAGTCTGTTTGTCACAAAAACGTACACTTCTAGACCAATTATGAACAAAATACGGTTATGAACAAAAAATTCGTCTTAAAATAACCTTGATAATGTTAAACCATAACTAGGTCACTGCAGGGTATAATGTATGCAACTGAAGTTGTAGGCAACCGTTCAAATTCTTAATTCCTAATAATTAATGAATGGATTGATTAATTTTGCCTTATACTCGCGTTTTTATCATAGCTCTAAGATGTTTTTATCCAATTGTTACCGCAGTGTTACCGCAGCAATGTCGCTGAAAAATGTTTCTGTTACATACACTGTATTTTATATTAATGCAGGCATAACTTGA
>JAQIWG010007200.1:0-12554 GCA_034695025.1 Chamaedrilus cognettii
GGGCAGACGGTGCCAGAATCCTTCTGTCGTGCAGAACTCACAAGCGGGGGAGGAGGGTGGGGGGTGCTGACAGAATTTATTTCCACAACACAGTTATTTTCATTCGTTTTCTCGACGGGGACCACCATTCATTTCATTTCAACTTATTAATTTTCTGTATTTTTTTAACGTCTGGAACCATTTTAAGGGGGAGCACTGCCCCCTACATTTTTTTTTGGGGGGGGGGGGCATTTGCCCCTCCAAGCCCCATTAGCGCGCCGCCACTGTGAAAAGTTTAAAAGTAGGACACTCCTCGCATTGATAAGACAAAACTACATCCATAAGTTTAACGAATTGTTTGACCCTATCAAATTGATCGGAAATTTATTGATGGCATGACTGGGAACACTGGTATATAATGCGTCACGCGTTTGTGAAACGTGACACGAAAATGTGATATTATACTTTCCTGATAATGCAATGCTGTTTTCCTTTATGATGCACTAGCAAATTGTGCACGCATGGTTTTCGACCCTTTTGCTGTTTCGCGTTACTTTCCGCGGGAGCGCTATTGATGTTTGAGAGCGATTCGATTAACATAATATCGTGTCGCTACACGACTAGTAGCGGTTGTATTAACTTCAGTAACCACGGTGTACTGAATAAAAGCGATACATTTAAGAGCGGTATAGTGAATAAAAGCGATTCAGTTAATCGCCGTTGTTGTTTTTTAGCCCCTTGCGGGGAAAGGGTGATGCCCCAGTTCACCAGCTGATGGTCGCTGATGGTGGTTCCACCGTATCTGGTAGGCATTGTCGTACTTGCGGCTGTCGAATTTAAACCACCCTTGCCAAAGGGTTCACGAAGTGACTCTAAATCTTTGCCGCGGCCGGGATTCGAATCGGCAACTGCCGCACTCGTAATCCGAGACCGCGACTTGCTACCCGGGCACAACCGCCGTTGTGAATAGTGGCGACATCATTCGCGTTTCTTTGGCATTATTCTTACTTGATTATTTACCTCCCGCGATGCTGGGTCGTAAGATACAGGCTCTGACAGCGGCAATCCCTGTACGTGCTATTAAACATCTTCATTTCACCAACCAGTACTCTGGTTGGTGAAATGAAGATGTTTAATAACAATATGAACAGTAAGATGAAATATCAAAAATCAAAATAATGTGGAAATGCCATGCATAACTTTAAGGGAGTATTGGCAATAATTTTTGACATGACAATCCAAGCATATTCTATAAATGATTTTTCTATGCCTTTAATTAATACGTTTTTTACAAAATTATTGCAATTGCTGATTAGAATTATGCAGACCTACAGTTTTGTATGCATAACCGCTACTTGTAAATCGCGTCCGTTCTCCCGCGGCTGTGAGGCGGCCTTCTCTTTTCAACCACTGCTATTAATTTCTGCGCGCGGCCCTCTGACGCGTTGTTTGTTTGACGGGTCACGCCCGACCATGCCCTGTCAGGGGTCAGGTGCAGCGGCGGATATTTTATATAGAGGTCGATCGGGCGCGTCTAATTGCCCACCTTGTTCCGCGCTGAATGACATCACAGGCTGGCAGGCTCTCGGCGGACTGTGTGAACGGTGGGCGGATGAGGAGCGGGTGCAAGAACCTACATATATGAAGACTTTTTGGTACATCTATAGTTGCAAATATGCCGATGAGCATACAGTTGTGTTGTTGTTCTAGGCTAGGTTAAATAAACAAGTTAGTTACAAAATTGAGTCAAACTCCATTTGGTTACATCTATATAGGCCCGATGTCAATGTCAGTGATCGACAAAAACTCCGATTTTGACCGACGCACAGAATTGTGCTTTGTGTCATTACACGCGGGTCTAGTCCAAGTAGAGCCCTGTGGTAAACCACGCCCACACTTGCCCATAACTCCAAATACCGAACCCCCAACCCTTCCCTCGCCCTAACCCAGCCCTAACCCTAACTTGCTGACCCTAACGGGGCCCTAACCTTAATTTGGACAGATTTTTTTTTCTCGGTCGGATGATTGACAGTTGCGTTATACAGAAGTAAGCGTGGTCTAACACAGGACTCACGTTGACTAGACCCGCTTTTGTGTCATTGACATTATCCTCTTGATGCGCTTTTGTGAGCAGTAAGCACAGCATTTTTCAAAAACATAGATAAACTTATAATCAAAATCCAACGCTTTGCTTGAACTCGGTTTAAGGAGGAGATTAACTCAACAGAGCAGTTCATCACTGGAAAGTTAAACAAAATTTCAGAAAGATGCCTAGTAATAATAAAACATAATGATTATATTTCGTTAACCGTTCAAACGCTATCACCTCACATGATGAATTTCTCCGAAAATTAGCTCGTAATTTCAAATGCGCGTCTATTTAAGTCTCTTTTTCTATATTGGTCTCTGCTTTGATGGAGAATCAAAGATATATATTATTAGGCCCCATTGCAGGTATTGCGGCCAAAAGTTAAAATCAGCTCAATTCTTCCTGTATCTCAAATTCTAAGCGGCGACCTTCCACCACCGCCCACATAACAGCCGCTATACTAAATTGTTATGAAGCTCTCCGATCAGCACTTGATTGATGAAACTTTCTAATCACAGTCACTGCAGCCAGTGTGCGTGTGAAACGTCGCGACTTAACAAAAAGCACCACACATTTGCGACAGCGGTGGCTGGCCGAGAGAGAAACTTGTCTATCCTTCAAAGGCATCACTGCACTGCCTCGGAGGTTAATTTCTGCAGATCTGAACGCAGATTATGGGCTGGTTTCTCCAACACGAATTTAATGGTGGTTCAGGATTTAGCCTATGCAAAAAGGTGGATTAAATCCCGAATCACCATTAAATTCGCGTTGAAGAAAACAGCCCTATGTGCGTGGACAGAGAGTAATGGAAAGGCAAGCTGCGGTTAAAATTGAGCTACTTGCGGCATCGATGTATACATGTAGGCCAGGGGCCTCATTTGCGTACGTTTCTCATGATTTTCTGAAATCTTATCCTAATTGAAATTTAAAACAAATAAAATCCAATCGCCGACCGCTGTGACGTCACCATACGGTTCGTGCGCGGCTGAGCGGAGATTCCAATAAAAAAGATAAGATTTTCACAAGATTGTCTTAAGACAATCTTGATCGCTTCCTGAATGAGGCTCCAGATTGCTTGCTTCAACTGCGAGACGCATCATAGATACAATGACTATTACAATATTCTGTAGCGATTCCATACGAAGATTGCATAATATTCCCATTTTTTGGTGTCAAAGAGTAGGCCTATATGGTTATATATAGACCTATAGAAATAAACCTATATGGTTAGCCTGTGTGTAATTTTGATTATTACCAGGAAATGTGCATCTATAAATCCCGAGATGTGCAGCTACAAATATGTCGTTACAGAAAAGCATTACGTTGAAGATAGTATTGCACCTTTTACGAGATATAAAATTTTGACTATTACCAGCGGATATGCGCACACATCAGACACGCACAAAGATTGGTAGACATTAAAGAAATATTTAGAAAAAAATAAGTGGCACATTTGTATTTTAGGCTAGAAAACATCAAATGGCAGTGAGTGTGTGTGGTCGGACACTGAAGTGTCGCGCTGTTGTTGGTCGGAGTGGGTCGGGTTAAATTCATGGCGGGTCGGGTCGAGTCACAAAAATGAACCCACGGACAACTCTGGAGTGATCGGCAGCTGACGTAAACTGCAGCTGATTATCGTTACTTTATCACACATTAGCTGCCGTTTATGTCATCTGCCGATTACTCCGGAGTTGTCCATGGGTCCATTTATTATGACCCGATCCGACGCGCAATGAATTTAACCCGACCCACTCTGACCCACGTCAGCATGCTGAAATATTGACCCGACCCGACTAACCAGTAGATGGAACAGACCCAACTTCCGACCCGTTCATGTTTCCAGAATTGTTTTTGAGAAGTTTTTATGGATAACTTTTCAAAATGCTTGTTATTACGAACATGAATATGATGACATTTAGGCCCAGTTGTTCAATGGAGAGCTATTTGGTTTTAAATAATCATATGACAAAAATGACGTCACGATCCAATCAGATCGCGCAAATTTAATCCAGGATTGTTTGAATAACACGCCAATATTGGGGAGTTATTCAAACAATCCTGGATCGTTCAACTACGGTTCAAATAACTCTCTATTGAACAACTCGGCCTTGACTGAAGGTGGTTAAATAGTTATGCAATTCTTAATGACAACGCTGTATAGTTGTTGTGTGTTATTTCCGTTCTTAATATCAGTGTAACACAAGCGCTAAACGCATTATATGAAATGACCCGATATAACCCATTCAAATTTTGACACGAACCGACCCAGAACAGCGGCTAAAAAGCCTGACCCGACCCGACCCGCGGGTCGACCCGACCCATGGACAACTCTGCGCGTCCCTTCTTACAATCCCGGGTCAACTCCCAGTGCTCCTGATAACGCCTCACGAGCTGTGGCTCACCCCGCCTGGTCGTGATGTGACAAAAGGCCATGATCCTGCGATCTCGCCCAGACCCTACGCTCGGCGGGCGTCGTGGGCCGTCCCGCCCCGCGTCCCTCCCTGCGCGGGCCCGCCCTGCCTTGTGATCTGGGCGGCCTCGGCCGCTCCATGACCCCGCTCGTCACCCGATAATTTGACGTAATGAGATGAGGTCGGTAATGGCTTATGGCGCTGATTAAATGTCATGCACCGCGGCGCGGCGGTGGCGGGGGGCCAGCAGGGCTGTAGGCAGTGGAGGGAGGTGGAGCGTCGATGCATATCTGAGAGTTGGGTGTTGCAGTATTGATATCGATAGAACTGTATTTCATTTCACGACAGGAGCAGCATTATAATATGCTTCAGTAGTTTGTTTGTTGTGATCTGATTGTTTGTTGCTTAACGGCGCCGCGGCACTCTATAGACATTTTGGTGCCACAGAAGACAATAACTATCTAAAAATTGATCGCCTTTTCAATGGGACGTGCAAGTTTTAATTCAAATCAAGCGATAGCACGTGCGAGTCTCAATTCTAATTCAGTAAAATCCGTATAAAACTACGCCAATGAATGATTATCCTTACTGTACATAAAATTGATAAAAGGCGTAGGCTTTCAATACATGAAAACCTTTTATATAGTGCAATCTCACGTTCGTTGCATACTTCAGAGGTGTAACAGGAAGTAAATGTTCTAAGCTGAGCGGCCTGTGTGTGACCTTCTGTAGAGTCTGTGCAGAATCGGACTGTAATAGTCCTTGCTACTTCATACCGTCTTTAAATCAATTAACTCTTCCAGAAATTTATAACTGCACATTAGTTAAATACACTATGCACGTAATTTCAGGCCTAAATGTGGGAGTTATGCACATTTTTCGTTTGATAAAACCAATAGATCAAAATATACTCTTAGACCAAGGCCCGCACGGGGGAAGTAAGGGGGTATGAAGCCTCCTAACTCCCCGGCAACCATGGCGTAGCAGAGCGCTGATGACGTGCTGCTTGCGGCGCATTTCTCATGATTTGTGCGTCGTTCGTGCACACGTCCCGCCAGCATTAGTTGCGCGTCGTCGCCGGGTACTAATAAAGGCAACTCGGACTAGCTGTGTCGGACTCATTCGTACGCTCGACAGCGGTAATCACTTGGGTCACATGAGGGGACTGGAACGGAGAGGCGTTGGACGGGGGGGAGTGGGATGAGAGGGGGAGGGTGGTACATGGAGGAGTGGTGGGAAGGGGGTGTGGCAGGGAGGGGGAGCAGTGAGAGGCCAGGGGGGAGCGAGGGGAGGCGTACAAATTATTATGGCAAAAAGTCTTTTGAAGTAAACCGCGTTTTGAAAACAGAGTGTTGATTATTGTGCTCTGAGGTGTTCTGTTCATTGCTGGTTAATCAGATGTTGCTGAAGATAACTGAGTGTCCGACTGTGCGCCGTGGATGATGACGTGGGGACTGGAGAAAAAGCTCCGTCTTGTCCCATCCGTCAACCATCTTGTGTTAGCAGTTAGACTGGAACAAGGAATGCGTGCGAATTTGGTTTTTAATTCACCGCAAATCTTCAGATCGCCAAAGAGAGTTCGATCATAGCGTTAGAAAGTCATGTGACTTGGGTCGCCAGACGTCCCTTATTTTAAGGGACGTCCCTTATGTGAGGCCGTCTGTTCCTTGTCCCCTATGAAGGGCATAAGGGACGCCAATTGTCCCTTATTTGGGTCACGCCTAAATTTTCATCATCTGCAGCTTTCAACAGAACAGTATTTTTTGAAAATTTTGACCTGTAGCGTTCTAAATATTATCTAACAGCTTAATTCTATAGAGGCCCAAGTCGTTCATATTTGACTATCAAGCTTGTTACAATCGCACGTAAATCGTGGGACAGAATTTTTTTGTACTAAATGACGTTATGTAGAGAAAAGCAAGTAATATTGATTATGCAAAATAGCGAAAAAATTGAATCATGCATGTTGAATATTTTGTGTCCCTTACTTGAACGATGAAAATCTGGAAACCCTACATATGACAGATATTTTTTGCGCGCGCGGGTCCTCTGAGGCTGTCGCAAACAGATTACAATGATCACTTAGGCTTATTTGTGCCAGTTTGATCAGTTTACTCGAAATAAAACATCTCGTATTAAAACATTACTTGCGCAGAAAATCTCCAGTTAAAAATGTAAAGATGCAGTTTAAAATCAGAAAATTGGTATTGATATACTAAGGTCAAAACGGACGCGCATGCGCTGTTAAAAATGGCCTATAATTCGACAAGCACCGTGAAGAATGGCCTCCGAAATTTCCGTCAGCGCCCTCCGCCCTCTCTCGTTTGGAAAAATAGTCTTCCGTAGGCCATGCGGAAGAGAAATATCCAAAGTAACCATCTAGAAATGACTAAAAGTCCGTTTTGAGCGAATATGTCCAGTTAAAAAAGCAGCTTTAATTAAAGCTTGTTGTACACTAGCTGTGTACATATATGCGATCTCTTCCCCGAGTGTCACCATAGGTCTACGCCATCTTTCGGCGCTCACCACGCGACATTCGTTGTCGTCTCGAATTGGTTTCCGAGAGCAGATTTCACCATAAAGTAAATCTAGGAGGCTTTGAGACTGCGGGAGCCCGTTGTGAAGGCGGGGGAGGGGGAGGGGGGGGGGAAGTAGGCTCGAGGGGCCTTTATGAGTGGCCGGAGACCGACTGAAGACGGACCTCTGAGCTAGGGGGTCCAACGGGCCACGGCTGATGTCGCTAGACGAAGACCCCAGGCGATCCCAATTCAAAATACGATCATTCAGGCCTAGTTGTTCAATAGAGAGTTATTTAAACCATAATTGAACAATCTAGGATTATTTGAATAACTCCCCAATATTGGCGTGTTATTCAAACAATCCTGGATCCAATTTGCGAGATCTGATTGGATCGTGACGTCATTTTTATTCTATGATTATTTAAATCAAATAACTCTCTATTGAACAAATGAGCCTCAGAGTCTAAGTGTCGATTTCATAGTTGTTCCTCAACTCCTACCTCGACTCCTGCCTTGACCTAGAAAGATAATTTAACAGCAGCCCATAACTGCCATTCAAAAAAGCTTTTTGCGTACTCCATTTGAATTAATATACCATGTCGTTAAATTAACGTGATGTCATAGATTTAAAGAAAAATGATTTTCTGTTTTCACTGATTTTAAATTATAGTGATTTCTTGTGGAAATAAATTTGTGCCTTCAAAATTTTGAAATAAATTTTGAGTTTCTTCGAACCGCAGTTATGGGCTACTGTTAAATTGTCTTTCTAGGTCAAGGCAGGAGTCGAGGTAGGAGTTGAGGAACGACTATGAAATCGACTCTAGTAGCCAGCGATCGCTAAAATGTACGCTGCGTGATATTGTAGATTTTTGGGGGGGATTTTACGATCAAACTCTGCTTATAGTGATTTAACCTAGCGTACCGGTACTCATCCACGGAGTTATTTGTGCTCGCTTCCGTTATGTTCGGTTGACGACTGGCCTTAATTTTGTCATGGGCCATGACTATGGTTATCGTCAATGAGAAAATACAGTTGCATTTTTCTTATTCTAAACAGTAATTTTTTTTAGTTTAACTTTTACATCAATTTAGTTAGGAATCTATCATTTCAGTTTTAGTTCGGATTTCATTGGGGCAGTCATTTTCGTTACCGCTATCACTACTGTTAACGACTGCCCTTAATTCTCGTTATCGCTATCGCTATATATAATTAACATAAAAATAATATACAGTTGCATTATTTGAATTCTATGCAGTTGCATTATATTTAAGAAAATCGTTGAGTTTTAGTCCAATTTAAATTTTAAATCTATCATCTAAGTTTTAGTTAAGTTTTTGTTCGAGCATTAATTTCCATTTTCGATAATGAGAATATCACTGCTAAACCCAAGACGCGGCGACGACTGCCGCGGAACTACAATGTACCATTCGAGGCTAGCTGCTCAAGCTTAGTGGGGTGCGCCCCTGTCGTCAGACTTTGGGCGGTATTAAGCCTTGCTCAGCAGCAGCAGCACTAGCGGCTCGTGGGGCCGCCAAGCGTGCGACGTTGCGCCTATTCTCTGGCGTGGCATCGACATTCCGCTGGACGCATTAAAAATAAATGGAATCGCCTAATGTTCGAGTGCTCTCCGCGTGGTGAGTGGAAGGATGCGAGACGGGCAGAATGTGCAATCTATAGAATCAGAAATTATGACCATCACGCTGTGCCTATATCGGAGTTGTTCGTGGGTCGGGTCGATCCGCGGGTCGGGTCGGGTCAAGATCTAAGACTAAATGGGTCATATTGGATCATGGTCATATATGTTTCTCCTATCTAAGGAGATTTTATGTTAAATCTTGATATAGCCATAATATTAAGAATCAACTGTTATAAAACTAAAGTACTGAATTGAGAATTGCAAATACAATAGGCACAACTTGAGCAATGATCCGCAAAGTACCTCGAATTGCAAGTAGCACATCATATTTAAGGGTGGATTCTATAGACGTACCTTTACGCCCCGCTAAGCAAAGTTCTCGCTAAGGAACGGAATTTAACGGCAGCCTTTCACTGCCATTCGAAAAAACCTCCAATAATATTTATCAGAAAAAAATAAAATAAAAATTTCCACAGCAAATGGGCTTCATTTGAATTCAGTTCAAACAGAAAGTTATGACGTCATCTTAATCTAATGACGTCGTATATCAATTCAAATGGTCTTAGCAAAGAGTTGATTTTAAATGGCACTTAAGGGCTGCCGTGAAATTGTCTCCTAAGCTAAGGTAAAGGTAAAGGTAGGAACAAAGGTATGTCTATAGAATCCACTCTTGGTCTCCATGTCATCTGTTTGATTGAGGATATGATTGCATATGTCGCACTATTTGAAGTGTATTTTTAAGGGAATCATGTCAGCGCCATTGGGTCCTTGGTCTCCCTTTTCAAGCAGCTTGTATTTTATAGATTGAATTTATGTGTTCTTTTGTCCTCTGTGCTTGATTTTTTTAGTTTAGCACAATGTTTAGCAGTGTGTAGCACAATGACTATATACAGTCCGGCTCTGCGCAAGAAAGCCGGCACAGAATCGCTCCCCCTTCTTTAGTTGCCTTGTAGGACTCGCCCGGGGAACTCTGGGCGGCACGCCAATTCTCTCTTCGCCGGCCTGCAGGGGTTCTGCGCTTGAAATAAAACTGCCGACATAAAAAACGTCAGCATACATTCTCAACTAAATTTTCCTTTGCCTACTGTAAATGGCGTTCTATCGCTGTTAAATACGCTTAAGGAAACGTCCGTTGAGAACGACAGGTCGGGGACTGATGGGAAGGTTCCCAAGCAATTGTCTCTCTCTCGCTCGCTCCTCGTGTGATATGGGCGAGAGTAGCGCAGCGGGCGCAGACAACTGTGACGGAGCCGCTGTGTCACGGAAACAAGGCCTAGGATGTCCCTGGTTCCCGAGGGATGGGGCTCGCTTTGTCTCTTATGCTCGAGTTACGTTGGATCATCAGAAGCGGGACCAGGCCGTCTACCGGTAGAAAGCCTGATAACGCGTCGACTGCGATGACCGGCGTTGCTGACGACGCGTGCGAGTTACATTGGGTCATCAGATCGGATTCAGGCCGTCGCCGCCGCATGATCCACTATGCAAATAGCATATGACCATCATATAATCATCGCTTGCGTGAAGACGTGTCTTCAGCGACGACCCGTAATCGCTGACGACGCAATGCGATACATTGGGTCGTCAGGGTGGATTCGCTGAAGAATTCTACCGATAGACGGCCTAATCCCGCTTCGGATGACCCAATGTAACTCCACCTTTAGAACCTATCTCGTGCATTCTCAGACGCTGACCACAACGCTTTGACCACCGCCGTCAGGGCAGGCGGGGGGGGGGGCGGGCGGGTCGGCGGGTCGGCGGGCGGGGGGAGGGTCAACGTTATAGACGAGAGAGGATGCACTCCCCTTACCAGGATATCAAGTTTGTAAATGCAAAAGTTATGAAAGTATGCGAAATTAAGGCCAAATAAGCCAAAACAAGACCATCACCCCCCCTCGCCCCCACCAGCACTCTCTACCAGCATGCCGAACGAATTTTCGTGTGTGTGGGACAACGGAAATGCATGCGAGGGGCAACGAAACTTAAGAAGCTTCCTTACGCGTTTACTTTGTGATACGGAGCATAGGCATCCAAACTATTGGTCTTATTTGGATAATTTTGACCATGTCTTCGATAAAAAGTGTCATCTCACAAAAAATTCGCAATACTCGTAATTTTGTGTCCAGGAGATTAAATGTCTGAGAATTGATGGTTCATAATTATCAATTCAATGTATCGTTTTATCTGGATTTTAAACGATAAAGATTACATGTTACAATAATCAATTAAAATGATCAATGGTAAGTAACAAATTTAAAGACAACGAGTGCACAAGACTCCAAGGTTAATGGCAAACCGCTGTTTTCGCATTCAGAGCGACAATAATGTCTCTATATTCACGGGACATCGACTCACGACAACGCTTGTCGGTTATTGTCCATGGAAAACTGAATAGGTAAATAGCTAAATAGGTGGTTAGTTTACCACTGATTAAAATGAATCCGAGGATTTATGTCATCGAACCCGGTTCTTTAATCTAAATCCTTTATTTTCTTTCGTTCTTACATGCAGTCCGATATCGACGGATTAAAATCATGAATTAAATTAGATCTGAAATTTGCTTAATCGTACGTGGAGAAACCCAAAGACCGTTAACCCATCATTTTCTAGATGCTAAATCCTGAACCACCACCAAATCCGTGTTGGAAAAACTAGCCCTAAAAGTTACAACCATGCGATTTTTATTTAGTTAAACATGTATTTACTTAGTCAAATACGTATGTGACATCAAAATTATGATTGAGTGTTCATTGATTAACTGTTCCCCAACTTTTCGTTTGCAAATCTGGGTCCTCATTCATTACGTTAAGATTATTTTCAATTTTCTCCGAAGCTAAATTTAAAACAAATAAAATCCATTCTCAATTTTGCAGACCGCCGTGACGTCATCATTCGATTCGCGCACGGCCAATAATATATATTTTTTTCAATATAAGATTTTCATGAGATTCTCGGAAGACAATCTTAAAACCAAGATTGTCATACGATCGCTTCCTGAATAAGGCTCCTGGATATCGACTGATAAGTCTTCCACACCACGCTGCTTGAGGATGTCGCTATGAGGCGTTGCTCCAGAGTTTTTGCTTCTGGACATTGCTTCTGGACGTTGTTTCAAGACGTTGCTCCGAGGCGTTGCTTCGGGACGTTTGTCCGGGACGCAGGGCCCGGACGCGCGTCCGGAGTGGCCCGAGTCACAGCCGGTGTCCGGACACCTCCATTGACGTGCGGAGGTCCCCTCTGACCGCCCGTCCCGCTCATTGTCCATAAACATTATCTCTTCTGTTTCTCTTTTGCGCGCTAGGTGTCGTGGCGACGAAATAAATCTGCTCCGAACGTTGCGGCGTGGCGTGCGACAGAAGTTTGTTCAATTTGATTCGAGTTGCGAATATATTTGCGAGACTGCTATACCTTGCACTTTTTTTTCAATTTTTTTTGATTTTATAATTTATACCAATATTTTTATTGTATATTACTTTATATTCGTTCACTCCTTTCTAACTATACATACTATTATATGCATTATTTTATTCGCAATTTTACAATTTCGCAATATAATAATAATGCCCAAATGTTGAGGCTGGTGAATTTTGTTTCTATTCAAGATCTCCGATTGAATCTGTTCACGAACTTTTCTAGAAACAAATGACCAAAAGACGGGCTCATTAAGCCCCTATTTAATTCCCTGTAAATTCTCATTCTAATGACTTTTTTTTACTAACGGCAACGAGCTTGAAATGATCATATCAATCACCCCATCAAGCACACATGTGCTAACCTCTAAAAGCCTCTTTTAAATATTAATGCAAGTATGCTTGATATTTTGTATCAACAAAATGAGATAATTAATCGTAAGCTCGCAACACATGCTTGACTAATGCCCGCCAGCGTTAATGGGATTATCCGAATAGGGACAGGGCTACCG
>JAQIWG010007201.1:0-12552 GCA_034695025.1 Chamaedrilus cognettii
TCTTGACTGATGTTCTTGACTGATGTTCTTGACTGATGTTCTTGACTGATGTTCTTGACTGATGTTCTTGACTGATGTTCTTGACTGATGCAAGACTGATGTTTAAGATGTTTTTACTGCTAAAGCAGCTAGAGCAGCTATTTTGCCGCTTGAATATCAGACCCTACAAGGAAATGTCAATGATAATCTTTCATTCGGTTTTTTTTGGTGCCTACGTGTATCCGTATTACTGTCATGCTGAGTCCGTTGTTTTCCATTGACAATAATTATTTTCAGTTTTCAATAACTATTGTAAACGACTGGATCGTGCCGATTTTTATTTGAATGCCGAGATGGTGTGTTCGTTTCAGTTCAACATCGTTCCGCTGGTCTACTGGGTCATCAAGGACATCATTCTGGTATAGCGTTTGGTTTTTAGAACTGCCATTTAGGGTATTGGCTATTTTGGAACTTATTTAGTTATTGATTTTTTTATCAGTGTTCAAAGTTTATCGAATGCAACGGTGCATACAACATAATATCGACAGTGTTTACTGCATTATGTTACACTACAGTTTCAACATGAAGCCAGTGTGTTTGTCGGCGAATAGTGGTTTAAGCTTGTATTAAAGTATCCATAGCGGTGTGATATAATGATTTGCATTAGTTTTGCTCCCCAAATCATTTCCGTTTTGAACTTTCTTGTAGCCCCCTAACTAAAATAATTGAATGACCCTGTTCTGCGCATTCATTATTGTCCAGTTCATCTCCTATGCGTTCATCCTGCATCACTTTGGGGCGTGCGGTGCCCCCCCCGCCCCCCTCTACCCCTCCCAGGCGGTCTCCTCCGACACCCTCCTTCACTACATGCCCCAGGTCATCATGGACGACCCCTACGGGCCCGGGCCCTACCCCGCCCTGCCCCCCTCCACCCAGCCCGTCTACGTCCCCACCACCACAACCCTCTGCACCAACTGCGGGGGCGGCTGTCCCTCGGGGCGCTGCAGCCTGGTTGGCGGGGGGGGCGGGGGGCCCGGGGCCGTCATGTGGGGGGGCGGGGGCAAGAAGCCGACTGCAAACGTCGGGCGGACCGGCTGGACGGCGAGCATCTTCCAGAGCGCGCGCTAGGCAACGCACGATTACTGTGCAACGAGTTTGTTGCTGGGTTGTTGCTGGGTTGTTGCTGGGTTGTTGCTGAGAAACGTTTGCTAAAATTTGGCACGTTGCTGAGCAAGAGTTGATTTTTATGCAACAGGTTGTGGATCAGCAGCAGCTGGCTGCACCGCACGGCCACTGATTATTAAAAGCGCGCCGCTTAGAAACTGTTGGTTTAAAATAAACGTGATGGAGTGAATTTTGAATTTTAATTAGAATTTTTCTACGAGTTAGAAAACTGGGACAACGTTTGATAGCCAGGCAGAAGTGGCATGGCATTGATTGGTTGTTGGGCGCGTTGCTTGTGAGGGAGAGAGGAGAGTCGAAGCAACGTGTGAGGCAACCACTGATGGTTGGAGAGTTTGACGACTACAAGAGAAAGCAGAAGTGAAGTTCAAGAAGCGGCTTCAGCTATTAAGTTGATGAAAAAACCATGAATGAACTATTGGCGGAGTGAATGAATGAAAATGAACTAAACGACCTATGGACTAAATTTAATTAAATTATAAAAAAATACGGCTAGACAAAATATTGGTCTTTTAGAAATTATTTGGATTACTAGCACACGAGAGAAGAAACGATACGTATTATTCTTCATTTAATAACTAACGTTGCTATATAGACAAAATTAATTGAGGAATTCGTAACCCGTATTTACTGTTATTCTAAAAGCGTACTTGTTAAGTCCGTAGGCCTAGTACATGATGGCCTATGGCGCTGTATGCATAGCTTCAAGTTGTTACCCAACGTGTAGATAACCTAGTGCATAAATAAACATCATTACTCACAGCGCTTTGATTTCTTTTTGGCTTATAAATATTCATTTGAGCTTCATAGCTAGTCGGACTCTTCTTCAAATTAATTTAGCCATTCTTGGACTGAAGCCTACGACTAATGAATAAGACAAAAACGAGAGATATGAAGAACTCGTTTTATTTTGTAAATTAACGTGATAAACTTAACTAATTCCAGTGATTCAATACGAACGTTAAACAAACAAAACGATGTATTAATGGTGACAACAATGAGACAAAAGTAGTGCAGAAAGTTATCAATCACCTATGACTGCATCTACTTCCAACCAAAAACCTCTTATGATTAACAACGAGAACAGCAGCGATTTTAACAAATGCATCAAACGGAGAGAAAGCAAGCCTGGAGGATTGCTCAAATTGTTCGTTGTCGTTTTTAAGCTTCTCTACTTCACAATGCGCACAATGAACCTAATTTTCCTTCATGTACAAGGAGATCAGTACTGTTCAGTAGGCTAGCGAACGATGCGGATATTGTACAGATACCTGGCTCACACAAGGCCTTATCGTGCATAATTATAACGCATGCACTGAAATCATTCCAATAATTAAGCGTCCGTACCGTTCTAGGAATCAGTTCTATCAACAAGTCATTGAAACAAATATCTTGACAACAGATTCTCGTTTTAATGCGCGCCAACTGTTCTAAGCATTAGCTGTTTGCACTCTTGATTGAAGGCTTTAGCAATCTTCAACTGTAGCCTTAGACAAGAATATTGTCAACTTAGAAGCTGCTAATAGTTTTTGAAATAATACTGCAAAACATGAATTTTTGTGCGTGTTATCTTTGCAGTTTTGCAACCCAGAAATTTAGCTGCGTTGAATTTTCACGTATCTGACGACTGCCCGTTATAAATAGCGTCTGCAGCTTTATTTTGAGTTTTATGGATTAAGAAAATAAGCCAAAATTATAAACTCGCAAAAATTTCATGTTTTGCAGTAATTTATTCATCGCACTGTTATTCATAGTTCATGAACACGCTAAGAAAGAAAATATAAAGTCCCCTCCGTGCTCATCCATACTCATCAACACAAACAAGCCTATGCGTCCATTAAGCGATCAATCTTGAATAGCATATATAGAACTCTATTTCACCGATAACGAACGAGTTGAATGGTACGCAACAAAGAATGGTTATTTTGAGGAAACTTTCATTTACAAAAAACATCCTCACTACACACATTTGATAATAAGCATAAGTGGCAACCTTCCACCTGCACAGTATCCATTCAAGGTAGTCCTCCCCCAGATTTGACAGCGCTGTGATAGCCACGTCCATATCCCAGTTTGGCATGCTCAGCGCTAGTTATCTCTTGTTCATAACCTATACCAAACATTCAAGAGACCCCTCCAAACCCCCCTCAATCCAAATCCATGTCCACCTTGCCCAAGTCCTCCACTTTAGTTATCGGCGCTTCCTCATCCCCCCCGGGGGCTGAGGGGGAGGCCTCGGCACCCTCGGGGGGTGTCGGCTTGGCGGTGGCGTCGTCTTTAGGAGGAGAGGGGGGAGGTTCGACCTTGGGAGGCTTGGGCTTGGGCTTGTTCACGATTGGGTTACACGTCGACAGCAGCGACTGAAAGAAATTGGCATAAATATCAGCATAAATATTAGCATAAATATTAGCATAAATATAGCATAAATATTAGCATAAATATAGCATAAATATAGCATAAATATTAGCATAAATATAGCATAAATATTAGCATACCTTAGACCGAATATTAAATTTTCGTTCGCATTCGAAAAATGCTAATCATGCTCTGAATTCTTTGATCTAATAAGCAACTTTGTACAATATCAAAATCGAATTTACTTCTACATTAAATGTATCGCAAACGCTAAATGTAAAAAACAACGAAGAGACAAAGCCATTTTTAAGACTGGAATAATGTTTCTTCAAAATGCTATGATGTGCATAAACAAGCGCCAGAACAATAAAAACACCCTTTTCACACTGTCCTGTATGCGCATGAATAACAAGCATATATGCACAAATTCTATTTAAACCGAAATCAAATAAAACCATCTGTACCGATACAAAGCACGATCCCCTAAAAAGGGAGCACAGCGTCTCTAGTAGCACTAGAGACGCCAAACACGGTTCCTTTTCATTGAAAACATCACGCAATCGAAATCCTAATTAAATTTTTTAATGCCACTCGATCAAATTAAAATGTAAAAAAACAAAAATTAAAAACACAGCTCCACCAAATTTAAATAACATGTCACGCCCCCCCGCGCATACTGACCTCGCGCTGGGCGCGAATCTGCGCGACGGTGACACAGGGCGCGTCGGTGATGGGCGCGCAATTGAGTAGAGCGACGTGCTGCTCAAACCAGGAGGACTTGTCCGCCAGCGCCGTGCTAACCTTGTCCACCTCGGGCGCGTCCAAGTGCTCGTATCTCTCGTCCTGTGTACCAACACAGCACTCAGATACTAGTAATAAAAAGAAATTATAACAGATAAATATATATAATAAAGATTTTAATGATATAGAAAAACAGACAAGAAACAGACGAGATATAGACGAGAAAGAGACAAGCTCATCCTTTCACTTGATTTATTTGTTCTTTTTTTTCTTTTCGTATTCTCCTTTGTTTGCAGAAAAATTCTGATTCAAAGCCTAACCCTTACTTACAATTACAAAACCAATCAGTAGCATTAATCACTATTCAACAAATAAATAAAAACAATTTAATCTGAATAGCATCTGTCAAAAAACAAAGAAGGAGCTAACCTTAAAATCAACGAAAAAATACTAAAGTAGACAACATTCAGCATTATGAGCGAGCGTGTGAGGGAGTACGTACTCCACTGTTGAAGGCGTCGACGACCTTGCTGAGTTGTTGGATTGCGTGTCCCAGCGACTCAAATGCTGCGGGGCGCTCCATCGCCTCCCTGTGCCGCTCCACCGCTGGACTCCCCAGTTGCTATGACAACCAAGCAAGAGCTTCCATAGCAACCAGGCAACAGGTAACCTATTGCCTGGTTGCCATGGAAACTCTTTGTTTGGTTGTTGTAAACATTCTGGTTGTTATGAAATCGAATGCTTGATTGCTGTAATACCTTTCTATGGCATCCAAAAAACAGATTCCATATCAAACAGAGTTTCCATAGCAACCAAGCAAGAGGTTTCATATAAACTAGCACAAGCCTACAAACGCACAACCACATAGGCCACACTATATGCTTCAATAGCAACCAGCACTAGTTTTCATAGTAACCTAGCAAAAATGTAAATACAAATAAAATTTCAAAACGTTCTCAGATCTACCCAATACATGTAACTGCCCTTAGACACCACAGCTGCGCGAGAGAACGGTTGTGAAATGAATGCAGGCAATTAGCAGATCAAGCTTCAGCTGCTGCACCAGCTTTCACAAAATGTTGCTAAGCTTTCGAATGCTCAAAAGATTAATCGGGTTGGGTCAACATGCGGCAGGACTGACCCTGAGCGCGGAGAGTCGCTCGACGTAGGCCTGCTTGAGCAAGTCCTCGCCCTCCTCGTACAACCAGTTCTCCGTGCTCTCCAGCTGGAGTAGGAACTCACTCCGGTCCTGTGCCACACAACACACCACGACTCATTATCATTGACTGCGCTCATCCGCTGCACGATACACACTGGAGGTTTGTAAAAGGATGAAGCAAGCTAAGGAGCGCTAAGGATCTAAGGCGCACTAAGGTTGAACGATGAAAGAAACTTGTTGACAGGCTACGTTATGCTAGGTTGTGTTATGTCAATAACCGTTTCAGGATAAATGCTGAAAGTCTCCACACGATCAGGGATCCCAAACTGTTTCAGGAGGAAGATTCAAGGTCCTTACCAGTCTCAGGACAAAGAATTCAAGATTCCTAACCGTTCCAGGAGAAAGAGTTTCAGATCCCAACCCGTTCCAGGAAAAAGAGTTTCAGATCCCTATCTGTTCCAGGAGGAAGGGCTCCAGATCCCTACCTGTTCCAGAAGGAAGGGTTCGAGGTCGCCGGTGATCTTCTTACGCATGTCGTACACGTACTCCTCCAAAGCGTTCTTGGCGTCGACGCGCTCCTTCTCCATCTTGTCCTGCATGATCATCTCACTCTGCAACCAAACCCAACCCAAACCTTAACCCAAACCATGCCAAACCATAACCCAACAACCAAACTCAACTATAACCATAGCCCTGCAACTATTCAACACCTAATCCAAACCCTAACCTCGATGCTGCGCATCGCAGTACTGCCTAAACCTCCACAGCTACATAGCGTCCAAACTGATTTGTTGGCAATAGACACACCACGGCAATCGATCTTCCTTTGTCCCAAATCAGGCAGTGAAATATAACCCCCACAATATCACTACTCATCAATCATCATCAGTCAGCCAAACAGCAGTCATCATCATTGCAGTCTGGGAGCGACTAAAGCCAGCGATGAGGACGATGGCGGCACAGAGATGCACTCGCCTCCTTCTCCATGTAGAAGTTGATGTCGTCCTTGCTCATGCGTGGCAGGTAGGGCGTGATGGGCAGGTCTATAACGCGCAGCTTTGGTTTCTTGGCCTGCTGCTGCTGCTGCGCGGCGGCTGGCTCCGCCTTCTTCTCCCCATTGGCCGCCTGCTGCAGCCGATCACAGAGCGGCGATAGTTAAACGACAAAAAACCGCGCAGGACAAGTACGACTTTCTGCAGTCAAATTCAACATCGTTACACGAACATTCTCGCTGTAACTGTTCTACTACGCGTCGTTCACTCGCGCAAACCATATATTATAGACAAAAACAAAACAAAAAACATCCATTATCAAAGTCATCCCAGCACCCACCTCATCCTCCTTTCTCTCCGCCGCATCCACTCCGTTCTCCATCGGCTCCCCTTCCGACCCTTGCGGAGCGGCATTTCCGTCGTCCTTTCCCCCCCCGCTGCCCCCGTCCGCGCCACCCTGTTCCCCCCCAGAGAGCGTCGAGCCATTTTTCTCCGTCGGCGCGGCAGCCGACTCGGCTTCCATCGGCTCCTCAGCTCCAGCTGCAGCCGGCGCTGGCTCGATCTTCTCCGTCATGGTGGCGCCGGCCACGCGGAATATTCCATGAAGGTTGAGGGAGACCTTGACCTTGACCTTTGAACTGTCGCCGTTGGCCTGGGGCACGACCTTGTCGATGAGGAAGTTACCTGCGCAGGGGAGTCAGAGGTAGTGTAGCGATCTTATATAAGAAGTGATACCAAAAGTGCAGTGATACCAAAAATGCAGTGATACTAACAATGCAGTGATATTAACAAAGATACCAATGCGTATGCAATAACATCAACCATCCAGTGATAGCAGCAACACGAAGCCTAAAGCTGAATAAATCATGACAGAAATATCCAACAGATTTTTTGATCGAGAAAATCTCTAAATGAACAAATCATTCACTTTAATTCACACCTTGAGACGGACCATAGTTCACATTCAACGGACAATTTTTATAAAAACTTAGTTGGTCTATTGCGTCAAAGCAGAGGAGTTTTCCATCTTGAGACACAAAACACACGCAGCTCCACCGAAATATAAAAATGATGATTCAAAAACAAGATTTTTACGCCAAATCGTGATTTCAATTTCATTGTGACCCCCACCTATAGCCGAGTTCTCCGGACTGATATCCCCGTCGACGGCGTAGCGCCCCTCCAGCTGAAACCCGGCGTTGCGGTAGAACGTGAGCTGTTTCACCGCCGGGAACGCGTGGAACCGAGGAAACACCTCCATCGCATTGTCTCTGGAGGGCGCCACACAGACACAAATTATACAATGCTAAAAAGAGATTGAGTGGGAAGAGAAGAACAGAAAATCTCAGTAATGCTTGCCTTCGTGACATCTCGCCCTCTTTCATTAGTCTTTACAACCTGACGAGAATGCCGAATGAAGCAAAACAAAAGGCAGAGAAAGAAGCAGACAAAGAAGGCATACTCGTCGTCGTTGAAGCCTCCCTGCCAGTTGAGAACGATGGGGTAGGGCTGGCAGTCGAGCAGGGTGAAGTCTCGCACCTTGAAGCTGGGCGACTGAATGGCACACTGGGGACAAACCAACAAACAGTCAATCACTTGCAGGACAAAAGAAACCACAACATTCCTTTAAATCTGAATTTGCATTGCGATAATTTGAATTTTATTGGCTCTCAACTAGTCTCATTCTAATCACACACTTCCTCGCATTGTCAGCTATTGTTCGGCTGACAGCAGTCTATTGATCAATGGTGATGATGAAAAAAGAAGGAACCAATACCGGGAACTCTCAAGCCGATTACTGGCGAGTCACAGCTCCTGAGTCTTGAATCAATGCCTCCTGCTAGAATGTATGGACGCATCCTTTTAGAAAAAAACTATCTTAAAACAGATAAACAACACAGCATTACCCTTGCTCCTTTCCCCAGCCCCCTTACCAGCAGCGCACATTCCTGGTTCACCCTCCCAGCCCCTAGTTAACTCCCCAGCCCCCTTTACACTCCCTAGCCACCGGTTTACCCCCCCAGCCCCCCTCACCTGTAGCGCACAGCCTCGCGCGACGGCCTCGTCTCCATTGAGGGTGACGCTCGCATCCTTGCCGTACACTCGACGCACAAGCTCCTTGACCGCCGGGATACGACTTGAACCCCCCACCACCTCCACCGAGTAGATGTCATCCACCTTCAGCTCTGTGGCGCAACAGATAATATCAAACACATATCATTCCATAAATGGTTTTATTATATTAAAATTCTGTAAATTGTAAACTCCACACTTAAATAAGCAAAACGCATATCAAAATCGCTTCATTTGATTGCTGGTTTGTAAACATGGCTGTTATTCTCTCACGCAGTCGCATTAGCTGCATCAGAGAATGCCAGGCATATTTTCAATTCAGCCCACTCATTGCATCAAAGCCAAAAGTACGAAAGGCCATCAATCTATCAAACTGGCAAGATAATCGAAGCCAAATTTTACAATCTCATCAAACACCTAATTTTTTTATTACACCGCCTGCTACTCAAACTCCCAATGAGTTCAATCACCAACAGTTCCCCAGCCCCCTTGGCCTCCCGCGGCCCCCGGCACTCACTGGCGCTGTCGAGCAAGCTCCTCATGAGGTCCTCGACGCGGCGCAGAGGAGCCTCGGCTAGAGACTCAAGGGTGGCGCGCGACATCTTGCCGGCCACGTCCTTGTCATCCATGAAACACTCGATGCTAAGAGGGATCTCCTACACAACCAGAGCAGAACAGTTACTGTCTTGTGGTTTAAGGAACACAACTGCGTGGTAACAAACGCTATCATAGTTCAGTACTTCGGGGCCTTGTAAAGAAACCACTTCTTCTTCATTTGTCTTTCACAACTAGTTCAAGAAGCTCTGGGCTGCAATCCAATGCTTCGTTCCCTGGCTTGCAGGGGGTACAGAGAAGAATAAGATTTAAGAAGAAAAATTAAAAATAATCTTACGTCCACAACAGAATCAGGAGCAAAGCAACGGAAGCAACGCACAACGCGCACTCAGTCAAAGTTAAACACACAAGAAACCAAACAAGTTCAGCGAGAATAGTGAGTCTCGCAGTGGAGCATTCACAAGCCTCATTTTTATGACCAGCATGAAAAAGATTTTCGCCAATTCAAAATCTTAGCAGGTTCAGTTAAACCTAGGATTCTCCTACTTAGAGTTTCAGTTATGTAGGGCACTGGAGAAGAATAAGTGAACAAATTACAATAAATCAGTCATTATGAACGTATTGGCTGTACAGTCATTAGCAGTGACAGACCTGAGAGTTGGCACTCATCAGTTTCTTCAGTCGTTCACACTCGCCCAGCAGTCGGAGGTAAACCTTGGGGTTGGACCGCGCGTCCACCCCATAACGACTCTTAAACTCCTCCGCAAAATGGTCGGCGATCAATCGGTCAAAGGTTACGCCCCCCAGGTGAGGGTCGGCGACAGTGGCCAAAACCTGGCCAATCAGAAGTAGAAGGAATGATGGTCACAACCAATCAAAATTAACCAACAGATTGAATTGATCACAATTGGCAGCAGTATGCGAGGCTAGGGTTATTCAAATAACATCAGAATCCTAAGTATCTTCCACTAAAGCTCCCCCAAGTATACATACAGCCCCACAGGCCCCCCATCCCCCACCCACCGTAAGACGGCCCTTGTTGAAGGCGCAGACAGCGAGCTGTGTGTCCGAGTGCCCCATGTCAACAAAGACGACGTGGCGCGGCTTTTCCTCGGGCGCGGGCAGGTCCTGCTTGTAGATGCCATAGTTGAGCGCGGTGGCCGCCGTGTCATTCATCAGTCGCAGCACGTTGAGGCCGACCAGCGCCGCGGCGTCGAGCATCGCACGGCGCTGCGTGTCCGTGAAGTAGCACGGCACCTAGCACGCAAACGAGCCGTATATAGCGTCTAGCATGGCACCTAGGCCGCACACAATATAACACATAGCACGGGCAGCATATAGCACAGAGGCTAGCATCACACGACGCTTGTCTGAGAAGCAGTGAACCAAACAGAGAAACTGGCATTATATAGTACACACCAGAGAACTAGCAATAAACAGTGCAGAGCAGTAAACCATCAAATTTCTCCAATACGTAGCACAGACATTGTGAGCAGACACAGACTGCACATACAGCAAGCAGTCTAGCATTCTGCACTATAACACCTTACTGCAGACACGAAAAACCGAATAACGGAATCACGGCAAAAACTACAGGCAGCTCCAACGGGCAATCTGATCAAACTCTGCAGCACAAGCTCAGACGAGCAAGAGAACGCTGAAGCCCCTCAGACTCACGTTGATGACGCAGTCGACGACCTTTGTGCCGAGCGCTGCCTCTGAGATCTCCTTCAGTTTGGTGAGCATCATCGCTGTCACCTGCTCCACACTGAAGACTTGCGCCTCTCCCAGATAGGACACCTGTACACAGCAGCAGGGAGGCTATCATTTAAATCATCCCCAGAATTGTGAGGTTATCATTCAAATAACTCACCATTGACCTCTACTATCAGGAACTCACAATTTTTTCTACGAACAAAAAGGAACAAAGGAGGAAACAAATTGCAGCTCAGACCAACCCTGAGTCCGACGGAGCCCCTGACAGACTCGACGACGTCGGCGGCGATGTACCGACTCTCTCGCTGCACCACGGGGTCGCCAAACTTGCGGCCAATCAGCTGCTTCCATCCCCACAGCGTGTTTTTGTAGTTAGAGATGACCTGATTCTTAGCCGACGTGCCAAGGAACCGGTTCTTCTCTCCCATCGATATGCACGCCCTGCGATAAACGATATGCGCGCCCTGCGATAAACGATATGCATGCCCTGCGATAAGAGATATGCACGCCCTGCGATAAACATCAACATCAACAATAACAATATCTGTCACAAGCTACAGCTCAACGCAAAGCATTAAAAAAGCACATTGAAAGATTCGATCTTATGGTGGTCAATACATCACTCAATTTTGTAGGCCTAAGTTAATTAACTTCTACGCGCGTCGCGGGTCAAACAGCATAGAACCGGCGCCGGGTCACTGGGGTTGGACACTGACAAGCACGCACGCCAGGTCACTGGGGGGGGGGAGGTCACTGCCAACACTCACGGGGTGAGGCGGTCACTGCACTCGTTGGCGATCGTCTCGATGCCGCCCTGCCGTGCCACGGCCACGTAGCACGTCTGGTACCCCATGTCTATCCCGATCACAGACATCCTCGCCCCGTGTCCCTCGGATAAACAGTCTAAACGATAAGCTAATATAAAAATGCACGCTTATCTATCCGTAACAATGCCGGCAGCACGTTTCCGTCGAGAGACACGATAAATTATATGCAAAAAAGTTGAAAGTGAATATATTCGTCAATAAATCTTTAGCTTAGCCGTTAACAGTTTGAAAAATATCCAGAGAGGGGCGTGTTCGGCGAAATAGAGTTTTCGTTTGCCTCACGTGAATAGAATTCTATTGAATATTTGATCTAAATCGTTAAAATTCAGTGCGCATGCGCCAGAAAATTGTCCTGCTGCAGCGTTACCAGCTTGCAAAATAATTAGGATAAATTACTTTTTAAAAATTACTCTCCGCCCCCATCCTCAAAAACAAGAGCTGGGGACACCCCTCTAGGCTGAGCATGTACCCACCCCCCTCCCCAAACATGCGGATGTAACGCGATGATAGACGCTATTAACTCATTTACTGATTAACTTATATACTTTTTACATATCTACGTTATATTATTATCTTATTCGGGCCAACTTCTTTTCGTATTAACTACCGCCCGCCTGGCAGTTTCCGCCATAAATCTTTTGATGTTAAAATAGATTTATATCAAAAAATAGATATATATCACGCAGATTATAATGCAAGTGTCCCGCCCCACGTGGTGTAAGTCCCTAGGTGGTTGTGCACTCAGCCGACAGCTTTCATTGGGTTAGTAGAACTGGCCGCACACGTGCGCGCAGTGCTGATTCAATTGGTCAGAGGCGCACCTGCTGCTGTTTGCAGTCGGCGTATGCCCTGTAGTCGCTGCGACGGCCGGTGTAACCCTTGCGTTACGTCACTGCCGAGCCATCGCGAAGATTCTCCGCTACCCCTGGTCGGGGGGGGGGGGGGGGGGGGGGGGGGGGGGGGGGGGGGGGGG
>JAQIWG010007202.1:0-12551 GCA_034695025.1 Chamaedrilus cognettii
AAACGAAAGCGATGAATATTGAGAAAGATAATCCATCTTGCTTAAAATTTCCTATCTCTCCCATGTAACAACAACAACAACAAGATTACTATAGGCGAAGACGCCATCCCTATATAAGTGTTACCGTGACTACGGTAACTTGATGTAGACACGCCCATAAAATTGCGTTTTTAACTTTTTCTGCAGAATGCACCAAAAACTCTTGTCAGAGTTTGCTATTATCTTCGGATAAAAAGGTTTTGTGATCCTATCGATCACGAATGACAAATAATTGAATAATTCTATCTCGAACACAGATGCAAAACCGTGCTTCATTTTGAGAAATTGTCAAAATTTTAAGACCGTGAGTGATAGTGAAGCGGAAACGATCCTCCACGCCCGCGGCGAGAACCGAGACGGCCGCGCGCTTATTCGGGTCGGAGCTTGCGTCGTCACCGCGCGCGTTGACGGTCGACGCACTTGCGCGATCACGCAGGGGCTGGTGGTTGGACGGACTGAGCGGGGCTGAATGTTCTGACGTCGCTGGCGAGCGATCTCGCTGTATCTGAGAAGCCATATCACACTGGCGCACCTTCACTTAGTTCTAGCACTTGTGTCAGTATGGCCCCGAGTGTTCCACTCCGTCGATGCGTCGCCCCATGCGTGTGCCGTGCGTGCGCAATTTACCGCGCGGCGTGGGCAATTTACCGTGCGGTGCGGGCAATTCACCGTGTGGCGCGGGTAATTTACCGCACGGCGCGGGTAATTTACCGAGCGGCGCGGATGATTCACCGCGCGGCGCGGGTTCGTGCGAGAGGGGAGTTACCGCGCGGGGGTAGATGTCCCCGCAACTGCACGAGAGGGGAAGTAACAACGCGAGGGATGATGGTCTCGTAGCCGCGCGAGAAGGGCGCCACCACGCGGGGGTAGATGGTTTCGCAGCCGCGCGAGAGGGGAAGTAACAGCACGAGGGTAGACTCGCAGCCGCGTGAGAAGAGAGTCGCCGCGCGGGGGTGGATGTGAGTTGCCACCATGCGGTGGTAGAGTTAAGATGTTATTGACTCTCTCTCTCTCGCTCTCTCGTGGCTGACTGCCTCTCCCTTGCCCCACCGCCGGGCAGGGATGGGGGTGAAGGAAGGGGGAGAGGAAGATGGGAAGGGAAAGAAGGGAAAGCTTAGTTTCGGGGGGGGGGCTTAACCCGTCCGTTTGACCACGCGTGGCAATTTACAGCAAATTTATCACGAATTTACCACGAATTTACCACGCGGCGCGGATGATTTACCGCGCGGCGCGGTAAGTGTCCGTTATACCACCAAACGTACTTCCAAAGGGGTTCCCTCCAAAGACAGCCCGAGGGAGGGGACGAGACGAGAGTCAGCCTCGAGAGAGTACTTATCCTAATTCTACTACTGCTTAACTCCTACTTGCCTGTGGTGAACTTGATAGAAAAACAGTTTCAAGCGGCCCAGAAGGCTGCGTAGTCTTAGAAATTATGCAACTCAAATGCACCAATATTCGTAACGAATACAAGTTAATTGACAGCAATCGTGCAGAATGTTTCAAAAAGAAATAGAGCACGATGTGCGGTCAGCGAGGGAGTACCCTCGCTATCCTGAACTGACCCAGTCTCTGAATCCTCCACGCTGTCAAAGTTCTCCACGCTGTCCTTACGCTGCAGCGCACACGACCCTGCTAACTCGTGGAGCTCCGCTCCAGTCAATCGATACCAAGCGAATAAGAATGGGCGCTGTGCTCGCCCGCACACGTCGACAAGCCTGTGTGGCCTAATGGTAACTCACTGGACTGCTGTGCTAGAGGTCCGGGGTTCGATCCCCGCTCTAGCTATACAGAGAATTCAATTTCTCGGCTTGCCAAAGTCTTCTAACCAGAGCGGGATTATAAACGGGTCTGGTGTCGTTGGTAGTGAAATCGGCTGCCAGCGGCGAGCGGTGGGTGTAAATCCCTTAGGCATCGTTCTCAAACAAATACGGTGACAAGATTCACATACGAGACGCGTACCATCTATGTTATGAGCTGCGTCTATAAACAACCAGAACAACAACAGCCCGCACCCATCACGCGCTAGCTAGGACAGCACAGCGCGCCACAGCCAATCAGATAATTAGAGTTACAGTAGCTCAAAATGTCAGCAATAAAACTCGACGAAACTATGCGGCGCAAAAAAGATATCCTAAAGAGTTCACACTGTGAGCACAAATGTATGCGGTACTTATGTGTAGCATAGTTCAATACACTTAACACTCAATATACGCAATGAAACTAATACAGAGTTCGCAGCTCTCTCAAAGTCATATTAAACTTGTTCTCTCGGCACGACATCGCTCAGGGCCTATATATTAAGTTTAAAGTACAGAGAACGCTGAGGAGAGCAGGAAGAGATAGCGGCCGTCGCCGCTACAATAGATCGCTTTCTTTTGGCTAATTAGTAGCTACAACTACACGTGCAAAGTCAGGTAACACAACCTTCACCTCAGACTGTTGTCTATTTTTGCAACATATTTTTTGAACCCAAACAGTACATTTGTTTTTAATAACACAATTATTTTGAATTTAAATACATTGTAGGCAGTCAGCCAGCTGCTAAACTCAACTGAAACATTAAAAACAAACTGTTATACACATTAAACATTAATTGTCACATGAGATCATCTTGTAACTTACAAAATGTAACAAACACATCAATCAATTTGGTTCAAATGTCAAACAAAATAGTCAAACAGCAGAAAACTAGTACAAAATTGATTTGAAAGTCACGGACGACAAAACTTAAAAGCGTCTGTATGTAACACTTCTATTCTGGCTGGTCAATAGAGAAAAAAATAATATAGCACAAACTTAAATTGAGCGGCTCCAGTAGCCATTTCTAAAAGTCACTACCCCACTGTATAGGTAGCTTGTAGCTTGTTGATTAGCTTGTAATTGAAGCGTTTCATAAAAAAAATAAACAACAATAGTCCTGAGAAGACTGCTATAAAAGTCCTCTTTAGAAAACAGATTACCTACAACACACACTGATTTTCATATTGTCAATGGCCCGAAGATATCGCGTTTGAGTTGCTTGAGATCTTTGCTTGAGTAATCCTTCTTTGTGCCTCGAGGCATGTTGCGACACCCGTCGAGACGAAGGGCCGTCAGTCGCGGACATCCGTCCAACACCTCCCTGGTCACACCGCGGCACAGACAGGAATTAGAAGTTCCAGGGGTCCCAGAATAGAGCAGCACACACTACTACATAATAAAAACAAGAAAATTAATATAGAAAATCGGCGATCCTTTAGATAAAGCATTAGTACAGAGAAATTTGACATGTGAAGTTCATTCCAAACTTAACAAAACCTGTGTTCGAGAAGTATGAGACCTTCAATTGAAAGCCAAAAAAGCCTTCAGAATAAACCGGCGAGCGGAACAAGCGCCAATTGATTATCAGAGATAGCAAACACATGAAGGAACTTAAGTTGTTAAACTAATACCGCTCAGAAGCAGCCATTATGCTCATATGGTATATGGAAAATATTTAAATAATAATATAACGTGCTTAAATATAATCCTAACAACAAAATTGCAACATCAGGGCCACGTAGAAACCATGTACACCATGTACATGGTGTACATGTTGTACAGAATGTACATGTTGTACATGATGTACATGTTGTACATGGTGTACACCATGTGGTACATGATGTACATATAGGCCATGTCAAAACTTCACAAAAAATCCACTCAACAACAAAGTACACTCTAAACAAACAAAAAATCTTAAAAAACTTTTCAGGACATCGCACATCACACAACCAGAAAACACACAAAGTTGAAAAACCATGCTGGCTTTCAACCACCAACATTAGCAATAATGCAAATAGTAAAAAAATACAATATCAAACACATATGTTAAAATGACAACAACAATAAATGTTACATCACACAACCAGAAAGCACACAAAGTTGAAAAACCAAAAATTAACCTAACTAAATATATTTAACAAATTAAAAAACATTCAAATGCTGGGCGAATCGACTTACATGACTCCTTTTGGCGACACTCTCGTTCCTCTCAGGTCGAGCTGCTCAAGGTGGGACCGAGTGGGAACACTGCCGAGGTGCCTCAGCGCCTCGTCGAGGCAGGACTCGGGGTAGGCGTTGAGGGAGAGGTCGAGCTCCACCAGACTCTCCTTCCACTGCGCGCAACAGTGCACAGCTACACACTGCACTGCTTGCACGGGTGGTAAGTTGTAATATGCTTACATGGCTGATAGCTTGAGCACAATAAATCATACACCTTCACTACGCCCGCAGTGTCCATAGGGAACCACCAAGGTATGGAACCATCATCGATATATATCGGAAACTAGAGAGCAAGTCATGAATGAAGTACTAATATAACTATTCAGAATTTGCAATCTCAAGTTTTTAAATCAAGATTTCAATCTGTGTAACGAATCAACGGTGTCAAACAAATGTTTGATCAAGCTTTCTATATGCTGATTGAGCAAGATAATGTCATGACCTCGGATTTAATGTGATGTAAAAAACCTGATGGATAAACCCCCCTTGAATGTATTAATAACTTTTTGTTGTATGTTACACAACTCCTCCTTTATTAGATTAAGCAACTTCAACAATTTCTAAATACATGTATACAATCGCACAATATAAAACGTCACATGAGAGATTATCTAGAACAGAAAAAATTGAAGATACCGGAGTTAAAAATTAAATGTATCCCACGGTTTATCACTGAGGTACGATTAAAATATTAGAAAAGAAGTCAAAACTAGGCTTAGGGTATTGATTAAGGAATTTGCTAGCTAGCTATCTACTCTGGCATTGAGCTTTGTCTCAAAGACGCACCTTGTCAATGACTGGTGCGAGTGAGTCGCGATCAACAGACGAGCTGGCTGCGAGGTAGAGTCGCTGTACGCCGGGGATGTGAAGGATGCGCAGACTGCCGCACGATATGCCGGAGCAGCGGCGCAGGTCAAGGGTCCTCAGGCCCACCGACTGGCACAGCAACCTGGCACCAACGGGCACCATTCACGCATCAAGTTACTTCACTCGTGCACCAAAGGATATCATTCACGCACCAAGGGGCCTCATTCATGCACCAAGAGGCCTCATTCGTACACCAAGGGGCCTCTTTCATGCACCAAGGGGCCTCATTCATGCACCAAGAGGTCTCATTCATACACCAAGGGGCCTCTTTCACGCACCAAGGGGCCTCTTTCACACACCAAAGGGTATCATTCATGCACCAAGGGCTCATTCACGCACCAATGGGTATCGTTCACGCACCGCGGGACTTCATTCACGCACAATGCTTTAGTTTCTCTCAATATCAATTTTTTTTAAATCAAATCCGTCGATAGAGTAGTATAGATAGTAGTTTACGCAGTATATTATCGTTAGTAGTATAGTACAGTTTCCGTGTATCTACTACATATTCAATTTGTGCATCACGATGCAGAGCTTTCAATAACAAGCAAGATCGTACACATTCGATTTGTGCGTCACGGTGCAGAGTTTTCAATAACAAGCAAGATGACTTTTTGATGATTTGATTTTAAGTTTCTGATAAATTGACTGTTTTTCACATTTGTGTGTTTCAGTAGTTTTCAATGACTAGCCAGATGATTTTTCTAAGATATGCTATAATATTTCTTATAAATGAACTGTTATTTCACATTATATAGTCATAACGTGACTGATTAATATCAACAGGTATTTGTTTATCACATCCTTATAGTTAGCAAGTGATTTGCATCGTAATAAAACGAGCGACTAAAATTTATCAATTTTGGTCAACACTTTCTCGATTCAAATTTGAAAAGCTAAAGCTGTCTGGTACTTCAGTAACAGACCATTTCAACAGCAATATTAGAAAGTAACACAGAAGAAAGGATCACATATATTACTAGTGGCATCACACCAGTAGAGCAGTCTGTTCTGGGCATCAGACACAAAGTACGGCACACTGAGCGACGACGACGCGCTCAGGTTCAACTCCTCCAGACAGGGAAAACCAGGAACAGACTCCTGCACAGAACAAAATCAGCACTTCCTCATCATCATCAACAGCAACGTCATTTACATTTTACGTCCACTTTTCCGTGCTAGCACAGGTTGGACGCTTCCCATGTACGAGTCATAATTATCACTTGAATCATACAAAAAACAAAATTTAATTTGTTAAACTTATTTGAATTTTACAAGATACATTGTGAATTTTGCTTGAGTCAATTTAATCAAAATGAATCACTTGAATCATACAAAAAAACAAAATTTAAATTATAAAACTTATAAATTTGTATTTAACAAGATATATCAAAATTTGATTAAATCTATTACCACATCATCACCATATTACGAAAACTTCACTAATTACACGACTTAATAACATGAGCATCATAATAATCCAGTTAGAAACTCGCATAATGCGCAAAAAAACTCCAGGGCAAATAAAAAATTTAATTTCTGCACAACCTAAAACCATGCTTCTTCAGTAATTCATCACTTCCATATCTATTTTTCAATCCGCGTGCGGAAGAGCCTAGCTCCTACCTGCTTCGCTTGGCTAGCTCTCTTCACAGTGAAGCTGAAGGAGACGAGCTGAAGTGTGCGCAGTTTGGGACAGCCAAGCTGAAACTTCTTGAGATCGATCACGTTGACCTGCGCGGAACGCTCCTCACACGATACGCACAAAACTTCCAAGTGAAGACAAAGCTCCTGAAACCAACAGTGTACAATCTTGCATTCACCATATTTTCAAGGTTTATAATGCTTAAAATCCTCAATTAATTGCTGAAAATAGGCAATAAACAGATGCTGTTAATATACATCACTCTTATCTGTTAATATTAGATCAAGCTCAAAATCGAGAACCTCTTTTGATAATGGTCATAGCCTATGTACAGAAACCAAGTCTACATAGCTAATAGCCGCGTCATTAATTAAATCGAGTTCGAAAATAAATTCAAGGTCTTTTGCTAGTCGTAAGGAATCCTCGTATATGAACTATGAAATATTTATCTGACATCATTGATCTGACATCAGCTTCTGTGCATCTAGCAAATCCGCTAGCAACATGTGTTCTCGTACTACAAGCGCATCCAACTGTATTCATCTAGTTAAATAGCACTGGAAGTGTAAGTCAATATTTATGACGACGGATTAGCTTCCTACCGCAATAAGCTTGAAGAGCTCAGTGCCAAAGCGAATCTGTTTGTCCTGCAGAGTGATACACTTCAGACTGGCTCCACGTTTGCGTAACAAATACTTGACGCTCTCGTATCCCATCGTTTTCTGACAGCGGTAACGGATAAAAACAAAATATTTACGTCGCAAAAAAGAGCGTAACAATTCAGTACAAGTTGTGGAAAGAAAACTAAAAACTATGAATTGAGACCAAACGACTTGATATCATTCGAATAATGTCAATGCTAAATACAAAACGAATGAAATCAAACGCTAACTTTTACTTTCAGTCGATTGCAAATAAATCAAATATGTACCGTAGGTCTAGCACGGATTGATTTTAACGCATCCGCTACCGACAAACAACACACCATACAGTAACGAGCAAACATTAGTTGTCAGTAATTTTTCATACGCAGAAGTTAAAGACATGATTTGACATTAACGGATTCCTGAAAGAGGGCGAGTCATCAGTTTCTATTACCCCTACTAGGCTACTACAACGGTGCCATCCAAATTTCATCACGTACCGTATCTTTAAAAAAAATTAAATCACCGTAACGAAAAAGTACCCTGAAACTTAATTTGGTTTAAAAACGCAAAACTTTCTAAATAATATTTCTCGATTCCTCGTCGCAAAGTTCAAAGTCTTCTTAGAATTATGCATCCGATACTGACTTTAAGTTAGCTAATAAGGCCAAAATAAGCGGAGAAGATTGAACTGCTCACCGCTATCGAGGAGAGATGAATAGAACTGAGAAGCTGACAATGATCGGACAAGTAAGTGAGTCCGGCACCGGTGATGCCACACCCTGCCAGATTGAGAGAATCCAGCCTTGGACAGCTATCTGTCAGCAGCTGTACGCGTCAAATCAGTGATTTATAGAACATCTAATTACAAAAATATATCTTTTATTACATACCTTACGAGCTGAAAAGAGAAAAAATTCTTTAAAGTACTATCTAAAGTTCTATTAAAGGAAGCGTGGTCAGTGAGGCATCAAATATTGTATGAGCGTATCCAGGTCTTTATCTGGGTCTTGCAAAAAATTTGCAAAAAATTTGTAAAACAAAAGAAAAAATTCGCCAGGCAATACTCTTTTTCACAGTAATAACTGTCACAGTTACATTTGTTACACAGCTGTGCTCCTTCAAGTGCACTGGAATATATAAAATAATTTCTTTGTTCCTTATCATTGAACCGGTAATTGAGCTTCTAAGAACGAAGGATAAAAAAATATTTGCCAAGGGCATTCTCCAAATGCGAAAAAAATTGCCAACTGCTGGAAAAATTATTTTTTTGCCGCTTTTGGCGACTGACAGATCAAGCTCTGAGCGTATTAGACATCTAAATAGTTGTACACAGTTGATTGTTAGACCTTAAGGACCGGGTGTACTAGCAAACAGTATTCCAGACCGGTCCAGTTCCAAGCAAAGAACCTCTTCCCACTCTTTATTCGCCTTCTACGACTCATCCGGGGAGCTCTGGGCTGCAAACCAATTCCTTTCTCTCAGGCTTGCAGGGGATAAAAAAATCATTAAATAATGTACAAGTAATTGCAGTAAAGCAGCCAAAATGTATCAGATGAGTCTTCTTCAGCTCTCAGCTCTGACCCGCAGAGCCTCGTCGTTGCATGTTGTCCAGCCAGTCAGGTCGATCTCTCGCAGCTGAGAGAAGCGCGTCCCACAGAGCGTCACAAGCGTTGCTCGCTTCCGTGCGATCCAGCCGTATGACAGATCAACCTGGGTCCACAGCAGGGAGTAGCCGGCCACACGGTTCCACAGGACGCTGACACGCGCAGCCCTAGCAATGGAACGATAACCAATAAAATTGTCTGTTAAAACTTCGATCAATACATGACATACACAAACATTTAAAGATGCAGAATGTACATCTAACAAGTGGGGGTAAATAACAAGCTTCCTCTATAGAGGGTCTATATTAATTTGCTTGCACTAAGCTTTGACTAAACGCACATTGTAGTTCAAAACACAGAAAATACCAGGGATACATTCTCGCTAATACTGAAGGCTACAAATGCCCTTCAAATTAACTAGTACTGTACATTAAATTCTATTAAGCATAATAGAGTAAAAGTAACACAATATGAGGACTTCAGACGAAGGAGAGGATCATAACGGCATTCAAGTCAGATTATAACCAACGGCTTTACTTATAACGGTCCACAAAAGCAAGAGATATTTTAAGTGCCAGTCACACACAATTACAACAGCAACCTAACACAAAGCGAGGCAAGCGGTCAGTCAAGTCAACCGCGACCGGCTGACCGTGTGAGGAAGGGAAGTGGACCAACACTCGCCACCACTTCCTTGAAGATCTGAAAGAGGGTACTCTCCGGCAGATAGCAACCCCACAGATCCCGATGTCCTCCGTCCGAAGGAGAAAAGGCGACAGCTGCCAAATCAAACGACTTGCTCGATGCATGCTGGCCCGCTCTGACGACCTTATCTGAGTTCTTGTCCCCAGTGATACATGGCCTATTTGAACGCTTGGCTTTGTTGACCTTTGTTGGCTCTGTTTCGTCATCATCGCTGTCACTCGCGGGCTTCTGAACTCGTTTTCTTTTCTTTGTCTGGATTCTCTTTCCATTCAAGGGTCGCACCACATCGCTGCACAACAGAACTTTAGTTTAACTTCGAATATCTGCACAAAATGTCAATTGATACAAATATCTATCTCTATGTCAATCATCAGTCGTCTATATCTCAAGACTCATGCATACAAATTCAGCAGGTCAAAAATAATCACACAACTGAATCACAAATCGATTTAACTAATTTTGTAGTGCCCCCCCATCATCACATCATTCAACTCAACAGATTAGGTTAAAGACTTACACAAAATTCTATAAAATATGGTAGTGTTCAATTGAGTTTAAACAAGATTGGTCATCACTAGCCTGCTCCGACCGAATTCATCACGTGACGGGTCATAATCTGAATCGTCTGAATCTGACGTCCAATCATTGCCCTCCCTCCCAACGACGAACAGAAGTCGGTTCTTAGGATCTTTCTTGACACCCAGGATGCCACGCTCTACTTTCTTCATCTTCGTACTAAACATGGACAGGCCTACACCAAATGAATAAACATTCAAGTTACCATCTTCCGACGTCAAACACGATTTCAAACATACTATTTTAAGTATTTTATTGTATCTATTACGCAGTTATAAAAAACATATAGAAGTCTATTGTTGTAATAGTTAATGACGTATAGTAGCTTGGAACTATAAATCTAAACCATACTCCATGCGATGCCATCACAAATACCGTAGCGGAAATGTCCGCTGATAAAAGCCGTGAATTAAATAAATTGCATGACGAATTAGTAATACGGTATGCTATCATCATTTATAGGCATTATTAGAATTATTGTGTTGATATTAGCGCATAAAAGGCTCTATTTTATATAGCCGTCATATTTCATAGCTGTAGTTAACACAGCAACTTTTCATTCCCTGTAACTCTTAAAATGTTCTGCTAAAATATGTTCATTACCATGACACTGGGCAAGCTCAGGTATATAAAAAGGAGTTATAAATGGCTCCTATACACGGCCTAAACTTCGAAGATTTTGAGAACTAATTGAAATACCATACAGATCATAAATTTATGTTTATTTTTATTTATTTGAATTTTGTCAAATTTTCGCTGATAATGCAAAAATAAAGAGCAGACAGTGTTACCAAGAGCAAACATTCACAAAAATAAGTGATGTTAAAATAATAATAGGCCTACGCGCCATCGGTCGACATTTTGTTTAGACTAGATTGTTAACAACACTAATTTATTATAGCTTAGGTGACCAGCCAAGATTGTTAAGATCTCTTGTCGGTTCCGCATGTCACATCCATCCATAATGTTAGAGATAAGCAAAACATTACTGTCAATTAGCCTGGCTGAAGAAGACAGTCTAATTTCTGCCAAACCCGCGAGTTTGGCTAAGTGCTCCGTTCACCTCTGACCTCCGCCAACAGCTTCTTAGACTACCGCTCAGACTTCAGACAGACTGAGCAGCTGCTCTTATGGATGGATGCAGATATAATTCCCGAGTGTTGACAATTACAGTTGCCATAAGCCACTTGAGTCCTTGAAACTAGTCTCTGGAAAACTGTGACGGTAGGCTCTTCTGTAGAATAACCTTCCGGTATTTTGTGTTTGCTGTGATCTAATGCTTAAAGCGCAGTAGGCCCACCAGTGACTGGCAACGGTCTACATTTTATTGATCACGCCAGCATTTCTTCAATGCATTTCTTCAATGCATTTCGTGCACGATTTGGTCATGAATGTTGATCCTTCATAGCCTATACATGTCGACCGGTCTTTTATGATGGAGACCCGAGGGCCTGAGGCCCGGAGGGAAGCACAATCGCTGTCCATATCCCAGCGAGTCCCTTCCTGCCTCGAATAATTATTAGCCTATAGACTGATGTCACGGCGACAGGGCCGGTGGCAGTCCCTGGCACTGCAGCTGCACTGCTGCAGTGGTCAGTGGCGGCGACATGTATCCTAGGCCTATACCTATCGTGTTTTGCATTCTACAGCAGCGCTTTGCATCTTCACCTAGGCCCGCCTGTAATTATTCCTCCCACCTCCCCCCTTCCCCACCGGCGCAGCAAAAAGCTGGGCTATATTTTGGTAAGACTGCGAGCACGTTAGATGTTTATTGCGAAAGAATAACTTGATCGCGGTTTCAAGAGAAATTCCTGCGTGGCCTGTCGGAGTTCGGACGAGAGTTTGAATCTTGATTGTTAGAATCAGCAATATCGTGACAACTGCAAATATTTTCCAACTGGAGCTACGGCAAGACTAGTGACTTTGGTCTTAGTATTTTAGCCTATTAATTTGACATAATAGGCAAGGCTACAACTTTAATTAAGGTATGCCTACAGCGCTTAGTTAAAGTAACTTAGCTAGTTATAGATCACATAGGCTATCTAGGCCCATCATGAATGAAAAAGTGCACTGCACAAGTAGAGAGTAAAATAGCGATGATGCGCTTTCTGCTAATCGACTAATTCCCCCCTGTCGATAAGATCCAAAACTTGATGCCGACTACTTTTTGTCTGACCCAACGCTCGGAGTCGTTAAACTGAACAGCGTTACCCGCCCCATTGAACCCCAGGCCTATGTAACTGTTTCATCTGAAGCCTGGACGATACAGGAGCAATGGGACGAAGTGTGGCATTCCGCCCCGGGCGCAGGGTTCGCGGCATCTCTCCGCTTTGATAGCCCTCCTGTCCGCAGCTGGTCGACACAATGCCCCCCCCCCCCCACCCCGGGTGATTGATGATAATGAATGTTGGACCGATGCTAGCTGCACGACCGGGGGTAGGGGCG
>JAQIWG010007203.1:0-12551 GCA_034695025.1 Chamaedrilus cognettii
AGATTTTTGAACATTGGGGGGGGGGGGGTGGTGTCATAAAGGTTTGACATCCAGAAATGCTGCTCTATAAATGCTTAATTCCCAGTAGGGGGATGTAATTTCCCATTGACTTACGTTCTTGCCTTATTTCCCTTAATTTCAATTAGCTTTTACATTAATTTTAACATAGGAAAAAAAGCATTTCATGCTGGTGCGGGGGGCTGCATCCCCACTCACTTACAATGATAAACCGCCCCTGTCGGCGAGGCTCTCGTGAAACCAGCCATGCAGTCCGTTCTCAGAGTGGTGCGGTTGTCTTTGGAGTCGATCTCAATGAAGAGCGCGGGAATCCTGTTTCCTCGCGTCACTCCGACATTAAGTCAATTCCCGTGAGAAGCAGCGCAGAACAGGCAAACAACGGCTCTTGGCTTGAAAATTAATGAAGGCGATAATGCCAATCCGGCCCCGAATCTATGTATTTATATTGTATGCAGTTTGATTATGAAATAATAATAAAGTGCCAAATCATTCTCAAAGCTCAAACAGTGCGGAGCCAAATCTTTAATGACTAAGTTTCGTTCTTGAATTAGATTTCGGCTATCGATGATGCTAGTAAAATTGAGATAGCCCTTAAGCTTATCAAAACTAGTCAGTTGTGGTAGCGTTTAACTTCATTTGCAACTGAAGAGACACAAGACAGGCGAGAGAAGTTTCAGTTGTAGGCCTACACTGATCTATTGCTGTGATATTATTTCTTAATGCAAACAAGCAAAATAATTTACAATTTTGCCAATATAGGCTATAGACATATTGACATATAGACTAAAGGATATAACGAGCCATGTTTTTTGTTATTTGCATTTCCAGTTGGCTTAAAGAAATGGCTCCGCTATCACTGAATTCCAAAAAAGTGCACTGCGACGGTTTAATAGCGTTTGGCTAGAATTGTTCGGTGGTCTTTTCCCTCCCACTTTTGTAAGTTTGATTGTTCAATTCCCTCGAGCCCGCATCACGGCGGTCCACGCTGAGCCTCGCGTACGGTTTTGAATCAACGGTAATGCACACCGCGCCAAAGCGGTTTACAATGACCACGGAGGGAGTGTCAGCCAAAAGCGTAATTACAGTTCGCTTGTACCGCCATTAGAGCCAGATTTGAAAGCGGCAAACTGTGAATGCAGGTGGAGGGCTGATGTTCGATGTACCGATACAAGTTCATTACTGCGCAGCGGTCGGTCGTCAGTGTAAAAAGCGTCCTTTCCAACAAGCGGCTTCATTATTCCGTTGAGGAGTTTCGTGGAGGGCGGATGAAACTGAACGGACATCGGTGTCCCTAGATCTTTCGAAGGCTTTTGATCAGTTGAAACATACGGTTGTTTGAGTATAAAATCGGTGCTAATTTGTGAAAATCTCAGGGACATCCGGTTGTTCGTGTGAAAGGAGACGACTCGAATCGTCGACTGCTATTGTTTGAAATCAAACGAGGGTGTGGCGGTGAGATCAGAGAGATGGGCAGAGAACAAATCAGAAGAATGTTTGAAAGTAAAGACGCCGCTTCAAATAATGGACAGGCAATAATTGCTGTCCACTAAAATAAAATGAATCGTCCTGAACTAGCTGAATTTATTGAAGAGGAATTGTGAGGCGTGCAAAAAGAAAATGCATGTTATCAAACTACAACACTGTAAACGGTTGTACAATTTATGTTTAAAATTGTTCATTAACTGGTGCTAATCTTGTATATATCTGAAAGTAAGATAATAATTATTGCAGTGTGTAGACAATTCGTGCTTGTAGTATGTGTAAGTGCATAATTTAGACAATACGTGATTATTTATGAATTATTTTGTATGATTATAATGCTAATCATTAGGCCCAACAAGACGAAAAACGACAACTAAAATAATTATGGGAATGTCACATCTGCTCGATCTTTAGCCTATAATTATGTACTTAAATTTATCTTTAATAGGCCGTATTCCTTAACCAGGGCGTGTGCATTGTGAGATATTAGCCTGTGGCGGTCCTACATGTAACTTATCAACAGTATCTTTTTAGGGAGCGATTCAAGCGTAGTAGAATACAGATGTCGGCAGATGGACACGGCCTGTCAGAATGAAATTAGCGCGTTCGACTCGACAGAAATAATTCGTCACCTGCGCATTCCTCCCGTCAAGTTTCTACAATTCATTCATTCAACCCAGCTATCTGCACACCTCCCCGCACCACCACGGCCACAAATTAGAGCTGCGAATTAGTCATCCGTATATCGGACTTCTTGGCCTAACGTGTGATTATCTGACCGCCTAACGCTAAATGCGACCGAATGGACTCGGTTCTTCACGAAATGGCTGCACGAACAATGAATGCAGTTGACACGACGGAAATGACCTTTGCGGTGTTAGTGCAAATTCGCACGCAGCGACGGGTGATAGACTAAAGAAACCGTTAAGACCCCCCTGCGTCTCGTACGTGCAACTGATCATTGTGCTCTGTAATCTATAATTATGCATCGACTAGCTCTAATTTTCAATTAGAATCTATCGCTAATCTATTGATTCGGGGGGAAGTTGCAACTTGCAGCAAGAATTGCGAGTTCGGCCTAACCTAGCTACTCTTGCACGAGAAACAATGATTTGATAATTTTTCGATCGATCGAGTCGTGTATTTTTATAAGTCGTATTGCATTAGGCCTATAGCTTGTCCAAAATCACATTGGGTCAGCACGCAGGCTATGGATTGAAGCTTAATTTTTCCTATACATCCTGTGCATAGGCCTGTGCAAGAAATCAGAAGATTCTGTCTATAAAATCAAACATGAATATTACGAATATAATAATGGAAGACAGATTAACGTGAACAAAGTGTATCAAAAGTTAGTCCATAAACAGCTCGGTGTTATGAATGAGGTTCTTACGTTGCTGTTTAGGTGAACAAGCCGCTGATGGAGAAGAAGCGAAGAGAGCGAATCAACAAATGTCTCGATCAACTCAAGGCTCTGCTCATGGATGCCTCGCGCAAAGAGGTAACAAGCGTAGAGTGAGATTTGGTCTAACGGGATAGCAATGTAGCTTATTGCAGTGTGTATTGACTAATATGATAATTTTACAGAACATTTTTGGAGGAGGTTAAAGTTGATCAGTAAGCCCAGACGTGTGGTAACACAACAAGAGGTCGTTATCATTGCAGAAAGAGTTTTTATTGACGAGGTGGTCAACTGGCCATGGCTACAAGCTACAGCGTTTTCACGCTCTTTAACCCCTGCCTGTAAAAGCATATTGAGCCTACGTGTAGGACCCCTAGTGAGATAATTTTTGATTTAAATGCTTTTGATCAGGCTTTCAATCGGTCTGGGTTTTGGAGAAGGCTTTTTGTCATAATATTCACATTAATTTCATTTCAGCCAATATTATGTGATCTGATATGATGATTTCTTATTTTATGCCATGTGATGTTGTAGAATTCGTACTATTCAAAGTTGGAGAAGGCTGATATCTTGGAGCTAACAGTGAAATACCTCAAGAACGTGAGACGAGACAAATTAGCTACTGGTGAGTTGAAATACTGTTTCTTCAATTTGGATGATAAAGTCAAAATAACGGCTGCTTACTCTGTATTAAGAAATATTCATAGTTTTCATTTAATTCAAAAACGACAAAAGGTCACGCTTACTAGGCCTAAATGTATTTTATAGATCAATATAGTAAATATTATTATTGTAAAGGCTTATTACAGAGCTTTCAGTATTTTTATGCAGGTTGCTTTTGCAGTGGTTGGCTACAATAGCAGCCAGTGACGTTACAATTTGCTTTTACTGCTTATGCACGACTGCTTATAAAATTAGTTTCACTTCATAAATATGTTCATATAAAATATATGAATTACATTTTTATAATTATTTGCATGATGGTGGCATTAAGCTAAGTATAATTCTTGAAGTTAACATGAGAAGTTATAATTAATATGTGCCTTTTCCTCCTAGCCGTCTCTTCAGAGAATCCGCCTGCCGGCAGCGAACGCTACGTCAAGGGTTTCGTTGAATGCAAGGATGAAGTAATCCGCTACCTCCACTCCGTCAAGGGCATGAGTCCCGAGGTCCAGTCCACCCTGATGGGCCACCTCTCCTCCTGCCTTCACAAGTCTCCACCCTCCTCCTCTGCACTCCTCCCTTCATCCACACCCCTCTCCACAGCGCAGGAGACATCCCACGCGACTACCGCGGCTTCAATCATGACGTCATCATCGTCCAATCGCGGCCAGCAGCCAATGACGTCATCATTGTCCAATCGCGGAGAGCAACCAGTGACGTCATATCCTCTGCAGCTGGTCCCCGCGCAGCTGCCGAGCGGTGATATAGTGTTGGTGCTGGCGAATTCAGCCGGCGGTTATAACGTTGCGATGAACGGCAATATCCGAGCTGGAACCATCGTGGGTGGTAACGCGACGTTGACAACCGCCGGAAGTGGAATTCCGGAAAGGCATGGCAGTACAACGATCGTTGGTTTAGACTGCGGTGTTGTGGATGTGAACAATAGCATAGAAGCAGGTGATAGCTCAATGGAGCAGTCTGATGTTTTCAGGGATTTCATGAATAGGTCAGATCCAGATGTACTACTGGCAGAAGTAAGGAAATCGGGTAATGCAAACGAAATGAAGATGGAAAGGATCCAACTTGCTCAAAATAGTTTGTATAAATCGAGCGGAGTCAGTATTCCGAATGACTCCAAGAGGGTTCAAAATCGTTTTTCCGAAAGGACGTTTACTCGGTATGAGACTATTTCTCCACCTCCAAGTCTATCCACTCTTGACTCGATCCCTGGTTCTTCAGTTGTATCAGGGAACGAGCCGATGGAGCCACACGCTGAAGCTTTGAATCTAAAAATATCTCCCATTCCGTTGCAAAACGCAAGCTGTAAAAGTGGTAAATTCACTAAGCGTCCTTGCTCTTTCTCAGGATCTCACGGTATTGAAGACAGCAGAGACCGTAGTAAATTGTTAGCAATTGCTGAGATGCAGCAAAACGACGATTTTGCTAAAATATGTTCGATAAGCGGGTTCAACGTAATGCCTTATGAGCCAGCGTTGCATGGGAATATGGATGATAACCGATCTATGTGGAGACCGTGGTAGTGCAGCCTTGCACTGAATTGTTTGTGATTGAAGACATTAAATGTACACATTGGATGATTTGGCATCTATTTTTGTAAGTTGTCTTTTTTTTCTTAGCACTGCTTGCCTTGCATATTGCCAATATATGAGTAGCTTACAGCGTGTTGTCTGTCTTGATACTCAGTGTTGTAGATGTAAATACAGCCAGAGGTTGCCAGGCCGCCTTACTGTGAAATATGATGCTATGTAATTCAGCAAGCTATACAATAAGTAAAGTATGGTGCAAATTCTGTGAATAAAGTTGAACTGGATAGGCCAATAGGCTATTCACTGTATGCATTTTCGCTTAATATTATTTGTTGTGCTTTTCAGGATACTGATCTAGCAGAATTTCAACAGGATTGCATTTTGTTATTGATTTGATCATTTGAGTGTCAATTATGCGTTGAGTGTGTGTGACGATTTTGGTGAACTTGCGTCATAGTTTACAATAATTATTTATGAGTAATAGATTCAGTTTGATTTGATGCATACAATTATGATCATGATCCTGTCTATAAATAGCCCAAACAACAACATTTCTATTTATGGCATATAAATCTTTGGTAAATTGGTAGCACTGTAGTACAATTACACAACAAAAATTTTTGCAAGCTAGGAAAAACCAGTTTTTTATTGAATAATGGTACTTCACTATAATCGTTGTGTGAACAGATTATAATAAGCACGGCAGTTTATTACATTTATTATTACATCATTAATATGGCTGGACTGTACTGCTAACTGTCTGTTTTAAAATGTTCTTACTCGTACATCATTCCATCAACAAAATTTTGATATTGCTGCTTAGAATTAGACTAGAGACAAGCTCAACAGGGTCTTCTTTTCTCGCGAATTCTGAAACTATCTTATGTGATTATAAACTTGAAAAATATTTCTTGATATGGTGTAAATAATTTTTAGTTATCAGCATGGGTTCTACTAGTATTGTCTTCAAGTATGTGTGAAGGTGTGATCATGTGTGTCACAGTGTGCGACTTGAATGGTAACGATAGCCAGTGACTTATTTTAAATTCATGAACGGAATTAAAATCTAATAATATGCTTGAAATAAGACAAGTAGGTTATGAGTAACGGATTTATATTATTTTATTTTCACGATTCTTGCCAGATTTTGAGATTTTGGCAGAAATTTAAGCAACTGTGTAAATACTGTTATAGTACAAGACCATCTACAGCTCTTTCAAAGCATTATGTAGCAAACAAATGACGTGTCCTAATAACTTGGGGCTACAACGGCAAAAATCCAAATGCCGGAGCAACAGAATTAGCCACTTCCGGCTACCGCATGAGATCTTAAATTTAACTCCTCAACGTGGGCAACTACACGCGAAAGCCTTGCTCCCGCATAAAAAGTTTTGCCGATTTAGCCCCAAATGTCCTAATACTCAGTAACACAATTTTCTTACAAAGACGCTCAACATGTCAGATCAGACGCTAAGATCAAAAATAACGACACAGCTATTTGATTCAAAAGGAGTTCATTTACTTCAAGTAGCTCAGATAGGCCTACATGTCACATTTTTAAACTTGTGTAAATTATCTAGAGCATAAATTCAGCATAAATTCAGAAAAAGAAAGTCAACAGTTGAAAGCTTATTTAGTTCAAAGGCATTTAAAACAACATCTTAAGAGTGGATTCTATAGTCGTTCCTTTGTTCCCACCTTTACCTTTACCTTAGCTTAGGAGACAATTTAACAGCAGCCCATAACCACCATTCAACGTAGCTTTTTTGTGTAGTCCATTTAAAGTAATATACGACGTCATTAAAGTATCATAGATTTCAAGTAAAATAATTCATGTTGTCACTGCATTCAAATTAACGTTATTTCTTGCGGAGATTATTTTTTCGGTTTTTTAATTTAGGAATATATTACGAATTTTTCAAATGGCAGTGAATGGCTGCCGTTAAATTCAGTTCCTTAGAGCAAGAACTTTGCTTAGCCGGGCGCAAAGATGAGTCTATGGAATCCACCCTTATTCTCTTTCATCTACATGTCCAACTGCTGAGTAAGATAACACTTTCTGTTCATATTTCTTTCACATCACACACAACGTTCCAAAAAATATAAATAGAATGTTCTTAGAATCTGAAATGCACTTCATAGCCAGCACTAGGGTCGCAAGAATTGGAATGGAGATACTATTTAGGCTAAATGAATTTCAAATCATTTAATTATACAACACTATTTGTAGATGAAGAAAGAAAGCTGCAATCCAACTATCAGCGTCACAAAACCACATAATCATTGTATTTACTTTTGATCTGACACGCATCAACTGAATAGAGTCTGTCTATCGCGCATCCGCAACTAATAATTGCAGTTGACAGAATCCAATAACCGTTTGTGGTCCATTCATATGTACACAGTTGCTATTAGTAACAGTGGCAGTCAGTAAGTCTAAAATCCATATTTCGACTGAGCCTGTCTCTTGGCAAACTTGTTTTCTGCCCACTGGTTCTTGAGCTGGAACTCACGCTCCTTTGCCTGCACAAACACACAACAAATACTAGATAATTATACAACATATAGGTCAAATATACAACATATAGGTCAAATAAACATATAAACGTGTCAATATGCCACCACAGCCGATCTGCCGATCGACCCAAAAAATTGTTTTTGGCAGTTGGCGGAATTTTTTCCATTTGACAAAAGCCTCTCACAAATTGGTTATTGATTCATTGTCCTTAGAAGTTCAATTACTGATTCTCTGCTGATAAACAGCGCAATAAATCTCATATATTTTACTGCACTAGAAAAGGAATCAGCAGATCATCTTAATAGATTCAAAATGTACAAAAATGTCGCAAAAAATAGTAATGCTATAAAACAAGAATCATTCACTGAATTTCTGCTAATTGTTTCAAAGCTTCAAAACAGGCACAGCCAGATACTCGCCTGATGCGCGAGATAGGTGATCTGGTGCTTGCGCCGTTGCTGCGAGGTCGGGCCGTCCTTGCTGTTGTGAGACACGGGACGGTCAACCTCGGCAGTCATCCCCTTGACCAGCTCAAGGGCACTTGGAGCCTCGCCAGCTGTCACGTCGACGACACGGATCTCCTTCCCGCGCTGGCGCCGACCCTGCATGCGCAGGAACTGCAACAAGAACAACAATATGAACTGAAACAAGAAATGGAACAAGAATAGCTGTACGCAGGGTGCAGCAATGCAGGAAAATAGGTATATGCATAGACAATACAATTTATTTATTTATTATTACTTAACATTTTTCGCGCTGCAAACACTGCTAACTGTGTCAGTCTCAACCTTTGCCGCCAATGCAAACAGTAGAAATTTTTCTTCACATTACAGTGTATACGTAGAAAATTTAGTTTTTAAATTCCATATTCACGATCCTGTACAAATATCGTCATGTTTCTTATGACAAAGCAACAGCTACTCAGGTATTGCGATCTGAACACTTCAAACATTCAGGGTAGACAACTAGACAACAGAAATATATAATATTCACCTAGATTGATCAAGACACAATATCAAACATGCATACTAATATGCACAAAATCACACATAGCCTACTAAATTTCAACCTGTTCATCCTGAAAGCACTCGTCTTTTTGGGGGTTCAATGTATCCTCACCCCCCTCCTCGTATCCCACTGCCCCCCCATACAATTCAACATTGTTCGACCCCGATGCCGGTTCCCAGTTCATACCACCGGCCGCTGCAGCCAAAGGATATCCGTACGTCGTTTCAGTGGCGGTAAAATTGTCAGTGTTTTGCTTAAACCTATGCTGCTTCGATGGTTGGGCAGGCATTGTTTCCTTCAACCAGTCCTCAGCAGCGTTCACATCGTCGGAAACTGCCAATTCGCTTGGATTCGGATCGTTCATTTTTACCAATGAGAAGAAATCAGGTGTCTCGGGAGAATCATCCTCTTCGTCGCTCGAAGCATTTGACCCGATGACCCCGTTGATCTTTCTAGTCTCCGCAACCTTTTGACCTCGCGACGATGCAGCTGTGGACATAGTAACGGAACGCGAGAGAACGCGAGGCTCGAAAACACCGTGGGGTTTGCTCGAAGTCAAGGATTGCGATGTGGTGGTGGAGTGCTTGGGGGGTGGAATAGTAAGGGGGGGCTTCAGAGACTTGGGGAGGAATACGTTGGTGGAGGAGCGAACAGGTGGTAGAACGGCAAATAGTCCCGTCTTGTGATCCTGGATACACGGTAACCATAAGTAGTAACATTGTGACAAGAACGAATGCTGGCAAAAACAAATATTTCTTTCTATTCTATATACAAAAATTTTATAAAACATTTTTTTATATCTGAATTTTGTATATAAATATATTTTTATATATACGGTAGTTCTCTACCCTAATCCAAACAGTTTTATATATCAACCGGTAGTATACAGGATACTAAATCAATATTAAATTTAACGCAACCTCGAAAAAGTCTTCAGTATATAGTAGTAACAAATGCAAAGCCAGATTTGCAGCATAACTGCAAAACCAAATAATACTGAATGCTGCTGATGAAGCAATAAAGAGAGACAAACAAATATATTATACACGGACATAACGTTTTTTTATTTTTTTTATTTTAGCCAACGCGTGTAGCACAAAGACTAAATACAGTCCGGTTATGTGCAAGGGAGCCGGCCCAGAACCGTTCGCCCTTCTTTAGTTGCCTTTTACAACTCGCCCGAGGAGCTTTAGGCTGCAAGAAAATTCTTCGTTCGCCGGCCTGCAAGGGGTGCACATTACGTTGTCGATTACCTTAGCGAGGCCAATCTTCGCCGGCTTCTTCTTGCTCGGCGCTTCGTCATCAGAATCTGAATCAACCTGCAAACGAAACAAATACACTTCATGAATGCACAGTCTCAATACACACTACTTAATTATTAATATTATAACATGAAGGTTATCATAGCGGACCATAAAGTTTGTTATAATACAAATCATACAATATAATATCTTTTAGTTTATTATTAACCATAAATTAATTATAAATTTATTACAAAAAAAATTAGACTTCATTATTCAATAGTCTAAACACAAAGCGTAATTTCATCAATAAAATTATAAAAATTACACAATTTAGGACACAATTTTCAAACAAAAATAAGAGACTTTATTATCTATTTTAAACACTAAAGCACAAATTCATTATTAAATTAATTAATTCCACAAATTGAAACAAAAATAAGAGACTATCAAATCTTGATGTTACACTTTTAAAACGAACAGCGCAAATTCATTACTGATCAGTATGATATTCTAGATGATCCATCCATCGCTTACCGCCGGAAACGAGAGCGCCGCAATCTGGACAGTTTTTCTCTTTATGGGGGGTCGTTCGGCGAGAGCCAGCTCGGCGGAGGATGGTTGGATGATCAGCTCTGGCTCTTCCACGACGCTCTCCAGCGACGGACGCGCAGACGGCTTTGGAATATCTGCACAAAAACATGTTTTTCTCTTAGTACAAGTATTTTATATACGAGCAGCGTATATACACTTCAAATTTGTTTTAAAACCATATTGAAATTGAATAAGAATTACAAAGTTCCGACAACTTTCACCCCTAATTGAGAACACACAAGTGTCGCTAGCAGCTGCTAACCCCGCTATCAATAATTATTTTTCGATTGGCATCAGAAAGGGCATTGGCAATAAAAATAGAGCTCCAGCAGTCCTCATCAGGGCGCAAACGTCTAAACCTGTGTGAAAACATGGACATTAACAGAATACATGACAAAAGCAGTTTGTTTTTACTTCTTACCCTTCGTAGCATGAAGGCGAGTTGAGATGAAGATGGAGTTACAGACTGACCAATCAACGCGTTTCAGACATGATTAGATTTTGATTTCAGTCACGATTCATAACGTCTAGCGCAGCTATTATAGGCATAGCGTCGATAACAAAATACACTAAAAATTTTAAAAACAAACCATTAAACTGAAGTCGTTCCACATTGCTGCTGCTCGCCGAGCTTTCTTCAGCAGGGGGCTCGTTGACAGCAAATTTAGGTGGTGGAAGTTTCACAGCCAAACTCCCAGATAATTCTGCATCGAATCCTGAAAATAGACGTCGTCAAAATATACCATCAATAGCAAAACCAAAGGGCTGAATCAGCCTCTACAACACTCACCAATGATAACTTCCCTATTTCCGCAACGTGTTTGCGCAACCTGTGTTCGCGCATAGTAGCACGCAGTTCAGAAGTTAAATTTAATTAAGGTCCTATGCGTTTCTATCATTGGTGACTATCATATAGGACAACCTATAGTCCATACAGATATTAGAAAAAAGCAGCAAGAACAATTTGTTGAGCGATTTTGACCTAAATAATATCGCCGAAGCTTGAAATTCACAAGAAAGTACAATGACAATAGCATTTCTAACCAAATTCGTCGTCGTCATTTTTCAATGCATCTTCATCCGTTTCACTCTCCCCCCCCTCGTCGCTGCTTCCGTACGACACAAGACCAAGTGACATCGCGACTATTCTGAATTACATGTATATAAAATCAGCATTCACTTATGCTTAGTGGTCATTTAGCTTCCAACCGCGCAAATCATTTGACACCGCAGTTCAAGGCACACTGAGTTCAGTGTCATTTCACACAGAATTAAAATAATTAATTGAGAAAATTGAGCTTTACAGTTAAATAATCTCGATGTTAATAGACGTTCGTAAAGTTAGAAGTTAGAAGCATATTCATATTCGCTACATTGGGATATTCATTCGCGATTGTATAGGCCTATGCTATACTGCACTTTGATGCGATGGCAGCCTATGCATTGCGATATAATTTTTTTGTCAAATTGGGTGCCTTCCCCTAGCATCAACACAACTGCCCATTACTCCTTTACCATCAGTTACACGCTCCGTGGCCCGTTTTGCAATCTTCATACTGGTTTTGGCTACAGGCCTATTACAGCACGCCATTGTGTTCATCGCTTGCGATGGCAGCCTATGCATTGCGATATATTTTCTTCATACATATTGAATTCGTCAGTTGAGTTTTGGGTCGGGGATTGGAAATTTAACATTACGGGCCTTAGAAATGAAGTTGTCGGTCGCGGATAGAAAATTTAACATTACGGGCTTAAGAAATGAAGTTGTCGGTCGGGGATAGGAAATTTAACATTACCGGATTTAGAAATGAAGTTGGTCGGGAGAGTGGTGGCTACCAGATTGGTCGACGGCGAAATAGCCGACCGTCGCGTTTCGCATTTTCGTGTAAATCGTCGACTTATAGGCCTAGGCCTAGTGGCACGTGAACAGCAAGGCTGCAGACTGTTTACAGTCAGCTTAGCATTCAAGGCTATATTTGCTTAGCGGTTCGGACAAGCACTGGTAGCTCTTTACTTTCTTCTCAGTATTAACCCGGGGGGGGGGGGGGGAAGGGGTGGGGGGAGGAGGCGAGGCGAGA